>BQNB010085972.1:0-28317 GCA_026074375.1 Tanacetum coccineum | reverse complement strand
CAAGAAAACCCTAAATGAGCCCTATTTGAACCCGTGACCTCATTTCTTCAATTCTACTCCGTTTTAACCCAAATCAATTGCTAATCTTTGCTAATTACTTTAATACCAGGCCTTAACAACCTATTTCATCTATCCTTAATCATTATAAACACAATGTACCTTGGAAAAACCCTTGAACACCTAGTCGAACACCAAAACTGACCCGCACCCTTTCTAACTTCATTTTGACCCACTTAAACTCTCACCATGTGAAAATTACCACCCAAGATACCTTCTAGACTCTTTATAGTAGCTTACCCAATAGCTTTTACCACTCCATGGTCAAGAATGAAGGCACCATGTACTTCATTTTCTTCTCTTCAGCTGCGGCAGCAAGGAAGAAGGCCACCTCATTCAAGCTACTACTAGACCTTCCACCATTGCATTTCTAGCTTCAACACCTTCAATCCTAGCTTGTACATGTGTCTAGACCATAAATAAGCCTTGCTTACTCCTCTTGAACTTGCACAAGTATAAATAGAAGCCATCCTTGTTCATTTTTCTTCATCCCCCACTTCCCTTCCTCTATACCCTTCATAGTAGCAACTCATTGCCTCATATGTATTCTTTAGATCTTAAGAAGTCTCAAGTACATAAAGGAATCCAAAGAAACCAAGAAACGAAGCCTCGGAGTCGTTAGTCTAGCCGTACGAAGCCGAAAGTCCCGATTCTGACCCGTTTCCAAGCTATAAGCTCAAACCAGGTTCTCTAAGCTTATGTTCTGCTTTCATAACGTCATAATGTTCATATGTTCTTGCTAAAATCATAATATAAAGCTTTGAACTCAAAAACCTAAGTGTTATGCCTTTTTGATCCAAAACCGTACACCCGAAACCCTAATTTCATGTTTTTACTTAAACTATGGGTTAAACTTGTAAACTTTTGTTATAATCAATCCTAATAAGCTATTATAATGTTAAAATAAGTGCTTTGATAAGTCATAAGAGAATTTGACCTTAAAACCCGCGCGTTTTCATTTTGAAACCCTAATTTGACCCGTTTTACCTTTTAACTTAACGAATCGTTAAATTAAACTTATGTTGTGTTAAACCTTCATATTTTAGTTTATTATAACTTATAAATGACTATTGAAATGTTAAATTAAGCTTGCATGGCAATTTGGACATGTTTTGTAATTATAATCCATGCAAGGGGTATATATCGTAAATTTCAAAAACTTATAACTAAAAGGACTAAAAGTGTCATTTTATCAAAGTTATAACTATAGGGATCTATTATGTCACTTTTTAAAGTATAAGGTTTACTTGGTAAATCAATAAAAGTTGAAGGACCAAAGTCGTAAAAATGCAAACCCAGGGGTCTACTTGCAATTTTCCAAACCCTAAGGTCTAAAATGTAACATTTTGAAAAAGTGTAAAATCATATTCAAAACATTTCCAGACATAACTTTAATTAACGCTCCTCGTGCTTAACATCTCCAGATATTGAATAAAATGCTTAAAACTGCTTATGTTCTAATCCTTATATCATTCATCATCAATATGCTTTCAAAAATCATTTCCCGGATCCGTATCATACCACAATACTAGGGAGCTTCATATTAAGAAGTTTCATCTTGGTACTACGTTCTGTCTGAGGTGTTGAGTTTTCGATTTAAAGTGCCCTAGCTCCACAAACGTTTACTAAATGACTTCTAAACTATGATGGCCCGAACGGTGTTATGATAATTTCTATATCAAAACCAACATCGATATCCAAAAAAAAAACTTATATATACAATCAAACTAAGACTTGCTAAATATTAACCCATGTTGTCTGTGATTGTCGTGTTGAAGCCGTTACTTTCATTCCCTATACATTAGCTATCAATTTCCCTATAACTGTTCAAGTGAGTTCATAGCCTCGCATTTCAATCTTTTTATAAACCCGCGAGGGGGATACATGCTATAAACATGAATGAAATTATTTCTACATGCTATTTCAATTTACTATTGCCTAAGTAACTGCTTTGCCTTTAAGTCCCCATAATCATTATAACACCCCATGTTTTAGGGTCATCGATGTCGTTAACAAATCCGCAATGTACCTTTTGTAATGTACGTGTTTACTTTAAATCGTAAGCGATAGGTTAAATCGCATACTCCAAATATTATCGTTTAATGTAAACGGGCATCAAACCATCAAACGTTTACATCAATTATGTGTTATATAATTATTGTAATGATAATTATGGTCGTCGTTCATTTATTTTATTGGTTACGTAAGTTAAATACGTTTATCGATAAATGTACGTTTAAGCGTAACCGGAAGCACGTTAATTTATTAATGCTTCAACAAATACCCTCGATTGTACCCAATAGCTAAAGATTATTTAAAATTTAGCTAAATAAATGATGCTTACACTTTTTACACTAGAAATGAAACAATATGTTATAGAGTTTGGGAACTCTCATTTGTTATAAAACTATGAAGAAACGAATGAATGGATTATTATTTTCATAAACTGACTCTTTTTGATTCGTTTTTCTATGATTATGATGTTGTACTTGAAAAATAAATACCCAGAATTCAGCTTCCGCTGTTTATGTAATGAATGGGGTGTTACAAAGGTGGTGACAAGGAGGCTAGCATGGTGGTGACAAGGTGCTAAGCAAGGTGGTGAAAAGGTGTGGAGGGTGGTTACTAGGTTAGGATTTAGTCTTAAACCAGTTTAAGCTAGTTTCGGGTGGTTTAGGGTTTTCGAGTTAGGGTTAGGTTTTTAGGATGAGTTAGGGTTAGAATTTAGAGGGAAATGATGTTTTATATGTACTCCCACACTCCCTTGTGCTTTGGAAGCTTATAACTTGTGTTAAAGAAGTGGTACAAAATTCCTATAAAAATTAGGGGAAAATGGCGAGTTTGAATGTTGTGCTATATTGGGTTGTACTTTAGGCTTAAAGGAGTTGTACAATGGTTTTGGAAGGAAACATAGTTTGAATTTTATGCATTGATAACTTGTACACATGCCTTATAAGTTTGTACATTTCAATTGAATGGAAACGTTACATGTAATCAGTGGGTTTTCTGTATAAATGTTAATGTATTAAATAAGTCCGGTTTTTATTATTTAAAACTAGCTTATAGGACCTGTGGCTTCTCGGGAAGTGTGTAGATGAAAATAATCTATTAAGAGTAGTTAAATAAGTAAGAACTTTATTACGTAAGAAGTTACATTTCATAAATAATGTAAGATAAAAACACTTGAGGTAAAACATGTTTCGTTATTATATGAAAGTAATAATCCTGATAATAATGTGCATTATTAGATAATCATTTTGAGTTCTTGTAACAATTAAATAAATAAATGTCATTACTTTTAACGTCACAAGTCTGTGGTGTTTTGAACACGTTTATAACTTTTAATCAGTTGCTTTATAATATTTCTCAATGAACATTATCAGGACTCTTACTTTTATACGCAAGTATTTGTCTGTGTGGTTGTGGAACACCTGAGAAATTCAATCAATTGATTAATTCTGATGGGAAAATGGATTGATTATGGCGGCGGCCGCTTCACATTTTTTATCATATGATGTTCGCAACTTAAGTATAAGCCATTGAAAATTGATCATACAAAATGATCGTTTTAGGGTACACAAATTTCCATCGGTTGAGCAGAATGGCCTTTTCTTAGATATATGACAGATTATTTAGTTATTCTAATCTGGTTTGGATAAGGTAAATCGATAATTGTTGTTACCTGGTCGAAGCCGAATGTATAAGAATTTTTGTCAGTTACATCTATCAAAAACCTCTCTGTGTTTGCTTTTTGCAGGTCCCATTGAAATTAGGTAATTAAGTAATCCTGTTCATTATATATATGATGATTTAAGATAACTATTATTTAGTGAGAATTTCGACAATAAAAAAAGAACGGTGCTATAATGGTGTTACCTGACTATTCACATAAATCCTCCCATATCAACTCGTTCACCAATCATTACCATATCAACCTTAGACTATATTACCCGTCATCAAAATATTACATAAAACGACCATTTTTTTATTGATGTATACACAAAAATACAATTATAATAGATGACACTTTGTGGGTTTTACCATTAGGAATCATTTCCCACACAATAGAGAAAAAATCTTATAATAAGGTTAGAATGATGTAACACAACAGTATAAATCAAATTAGATTTTCAACACATTTGAAAGCTTACATAGATTATTTGTTTGAATCGAGGTTCTATATGAATCACAGTAGAATGAAACTTTGATGGTCTGCAAAATGAAAAGTGAAATAAAATTAGTTTAACCTATATCCAAATCAAACAAAACATGTAATACATGTACGATTGTAATAGGTTTTCTTATGTATTTGTTCTTGTATTCAGTGTTAGAGAGAGTTTGATTTATAAATTGTGTTAAAGGTAGTCCTTATGATTATATATTAATTGGGGTTATTAATGCATGTTCTTTAATTGGGTTGTACAAAAACCAAAGAGTGTAGTAGAGATCAATTGGTGGAAGGTTTTGATTGTGTTTTTTAAAATTTAACAAGCATTGATGTTAATGTGAAAGTGGCTGTATGGTTTTTGAATTGACAAATAAAAGAACGGTGCAATATGGTGTTACCTGACTATTTACTCAATCACCCATATCAACCCGGTACATAAAATCGCCCATATTTGCTCGAATCAAGGCTATGCGAATCACAATAGATTGACCTATGAAGTCTGCAAAAATAATAAAGTAAGGAATATAAAACTAGTTTAAACCTTTATTCCAATTCATTACAGCATGTTTAATAATGTACGATTGAATATGTTGCTTATATATTTGTTTTTGAATCAGTGTTAGAGAGAGATTGGTTTAAATAGGTGTTAAAGAGAGATTTTTTATTAATATGGAATTGTAACTGATTATTAATGTTAAAGAGAGATTGGTTTAAATAGATTGTTGAAGAATAATCAATTAATGATAGGTTTTGAATGCGTTTTGAATATTATTTGTTAATTGGAAACCCGAGTTATTAATTATGGAATTGTTAATGATTGTGGAGAGTGGAGAAGGGAAGATCAATTAATGGTAGGATTTTTAATTTTGCGTTTTTAAATATTATAATGTTAATTTGAAACCGACATTATTTAATATGGAATTGTAACTGATTGAAGAAGTAGTTTTAGAAGAAGAATAAGTTAATGGTAGGTTTGAATGCGTTTTATAATATTATAATATTAATTGATAGCCGATGATATGTGTTTTAATGCATGTTTTTTTGATTGATGGTTGGCAATATGGTGTTTACATTTATGGTTAATAAGGTAGTCCTCATAAGAAAATTTAATGGGATTATTATTCTTAGGCTTTAAAGGGTTGTAAAAAACGCTTATTTTTTATTTTATTACATAGTATATAGATATAGATAGATATAGATATAGATGATTCGAAACAAAATTATATTGATTATTTAAAAACAAACACATCAAAGTAGATAGGTGTCAATCAAAGATCAATTTGAATTAAATTATTAGGTTTACACCATAACATAAAAATATATGTAAATAATATAAATCAATAGTGATTTTCATAATCTATAGTTTACATAGATTATTTGCTCGAATCAAGGCTATGCGAATCACTATAGATTGACCTATGAAGTCTACAAAAAAAAGTAAGAATAAAATTAGTTCAACCTATATCCAAATCACAACAACATGTAATATACATGTACGATTGAATATGTTGCTTATATATATTTTTTTGTATCAAGTGATAGAGAGAGATTGGCTATAGGTGTTAAAGAAAGATTGGTTTAGTAATATGAATTGTAACTGATTGTAGATGAGTATTGAAGAAGATTGATTCATTTATTTGATTGGTTTTGAATGCGTTTTTGAATATTATTAATGTTAATGAAAACCGATTATTAAGATGAATTTGTATATGATTGTAGAAAGAGTTGTAGAAGAAGAATCAATTAATGGTAGGTTTTGATTGCGTTTTGAATATTATAATCTGAAACCGATGTAATAGGTCTATGGTATTGTAAAGAATTTATAGAAGATTGTAGAAGAAGAATCAATTAATGGTAGGTTTTGAATGCGTTTTTTGAATATTATAATGTTAATTGAAACTGATGAATATTTTTAATGCATGTTTTTAATGATGGTGCAATATGATGTTGTACATTTGTGGTTAATTAAGGTAGTCCACATAAGAATCAATTAATGGTAGGGTTAGAATTTGGAGGGAAATGATGTTTAAATGTTGTGCTTTGGAAGCTTGTAACTTGTGTTAAAGAAGTGGTACGAAATTCCTATAAAAATTGGAGGGAAAATGGCTAGTTTGAATGTTGTGCTATATCGGGTTGTACTTTAGGCTTAAAGGAGTTGTACAATGGTTTTGGAGGGAAACATAGTTTAAATTTTATGCATTGATAACTTGTACACATGCCTTATAAGTTTGTACATTTCAATTGAATGGAAACGTTACATGTAATCGAGGTTTTGATATAAACGTTAATGTATAAGTCCGTTTTATATTAAATGTTATGAAAGGTACATTAAATAGATAACGTATGGTAAAATGGAGTTTAGAACATATTGCTTGACATATTATAACGTTTATTGTTATTAAACCGTTGATGGAAATTTGCCATTGGGGGTTGTTGTGTGAGCTCGTTTTCTTTGTAAATGTAAGTTATGTTACATAATGGATAGAATGAAAACAAAAATATTTTAGTGAAAATGGTTCTATTAAACATAATAGATGAATAATTACAATGATGAAAATTGTGAGTTGTTATAGTTGATCACTTGTAATGGATTATTTAACAAATATAATGATCAAAGAATATAAAAGATAAAAGATGTATGTGAAAAATATTTGTCAATAGTTGTTTGAAAATGAAAGCTTAAGGTTGCAATTTTTAAGCAAACCTTTGAAATTCAAATCTGTCCCAGACAGCTGGTCCGTGCGACTCACGGATCCACCATTGCCTAGATTCGTCCCTTGTATTTGGTGGATCCGTGGGTGGAGCTGGGACAACATTTGTCATTTTATGATTAACCCTAAATCTATACAAAATATTGTTTTGTACTTAATAAAACTAATTTATTAGATTATTCTAGAACAAAATACTTCTTATCACCAATAAGGAAAGATTTTCTAATTTTGGCGAAGATTTGGAAGATTTTAAAAGTATTGTTTCCACTTTATGGTTAATATTAATTTTGTCTCTACATGATTAATATAACTAGCTCTATAATTAATAATGTTGTTAACTTAAATCATTTGATTAGAATGGGTTTATGGCATTGATTGCATTTTTCTTTGGTCATTAACTATGTTTAATAATGTCATATTCATACTTTAAGTGATTTGTTGTCGTCAAGTAAACTTTCGACTAAGTAATTTGTTTACGTAAATTTTTACGTAGTATGACATTATATTTGTTATTATCAAAACATGAAGATCATTAAATATAAATATTGTTTTTGCGTGAATATTTGTATTAACATTGTTCCCTTTTTGATGATGACAAAATATAAACTCATGCTTATAAAAGTTACTAAATAAGTATTTAGTAGAGAGTTACCATATCTTCTTTCCCTTTTTTGTCAAAGGGCAAAAAAAGTGTTATAGAGGCGGTCCTTGCAAGTCTTGTTTTTGACGAATGCTAAGTCACTTTGTTACGAATGTAAAGTAAAAAATTATGACTAAGTTGCAAGTTAGGAATCGAGCTATGGATGCGTGCTACAAAACAAAGTTAGTAGACAAGCAAATATATATATGACAACCACATATGCACACATATAAACATCCATCATCAACACAACAAAATGCATAATAATTTAATCAGTTTTAAGGGATTATAACATAATATTTGGCGTTATAGCCGTTTTACAATAATCGTAGGTCTCAGAAAAAAAGCATTACACTTAAAGACCCTATATCTTTGGGATAAATATCATTTTCCAATATAATCCGAGGGGTGAGGGTAAGATTGCTTTGCGATTTTTGTGGAAACAGGTAAGGTTGTGTGTGATGAAGAGCATGGTTGGTGTTCGAATGTTTAAGAACATATAGTGGCACTACGGGTTTCAAAAGGCATTTAGATTTTTTCATGCCTTTGGTGCTACAAACATTTGACAAAACAGTTGTGAAGGTGGGCAAGTGTTTAGATGAACGAAATCCTCTGATGTTTGGAGGAGTGGGGGAAAATATTGATTTAATGATTTAGTGGTGGGATGTGTGAATGGTGCGGAATGTTTTCAGTGGAGGCACATTGTTGTGGCATGGTAGTGGTGTGTTATTGTTAATCGTTAACAAACAAGGTTGGTGATGGTAGTAAAGTGGGTTCAAATTCTAGGTGGTGGGTGATTTGGAAAACCGGTTAGGTGGTAGTTTAAAAACAGTGGATTGTGGAGATGGATTAAACGGGCCCAGTGGCTAATTATTCATGGTTTGAGCATAAGGATCATTTGGTGATATTTGTAGTGGAGAAAGTTCTTGAGGTAGAGTTTTATCAGAATGAAAAAATGAAATTTTGGTGTAGGTGCAACGTGAGTTGGTGTCGAAGACTCACTTAGTGATGATGATGAGGTATAGTGTGCACTCTTCCTAGAGATGGATTTTGATGGAGCTTGTGGTGGTGAGAGGGATTTCTTTCTAAGAAGGTGGGTGAAGTAGTTCTCTCATGTGGTTTTGTTTCTCACTTGAGGCTGTGGATTAATCATAAGTTGTGGATTTACTTGACACTTATTCTTGTGGTTTTTCTTTTGAAGTTTAGTGAATTTGTTTTGGATGAACTAGTCATGGTGGTGAACTAGTGAGATTGTATGAGAGAATTGTGGAGAAGGTGTGAAGAAAATGGTGTTTGAGGATGATGATTATAAGGTGAAAGTGGTGAAGTGGATTGTATAATGGTCCTTGGATTATATGGAGAACATGTTATATCCTAAGGTTTAAGATCTCAAATAGTATCATATAGCATGGTTATAAGATAAAGTAGAAAAAGTTAAAAATCAAGAAAATTCGAATTTTAGCACCTGGACTGGTGAGCCACGGATCTACCATATGGTGGATCCGTGGATCGCAGGTTTTAACCAAAACGACCAGAACATCATTTTGCACTCAAAACGAATTATCATGCAAGCATCATTATCTTCTACCAAATCATTAATACGATAACCAAATCCATAAAACATAAAGTGGGTACGAAGTTTCAACATACATAGATCAAAGTTTTCAATATCCTAATATGGAATCCATAATTAAAGATGCAAATTACCACATACCATCAGAACACATAGGCATAACACAAGCATGATCATTTTTGTTTCTCAAGTACTTGGGTTGTTGATGGTGCAACATACGGCTTCAAGCATTTTTCTTAACCATTCTTCTCTTATCACGTTTAGGCTTGGGGTTAGATCATCACCTGCTTCGGATTAGTACATCATAGTAACTTGAGAAAAGAGGGGGTCATTCATTATCATTGGACGTTGAAGGAGGAGAGGGAGATACCAAGGATGAGACAATCGTCTTTCCACTGTTTCCTTGCTAGGATTCTTTATCCACCCCCAAATTATTCTCGCAGCGGAATTACAACCTTTGGGTGTTAAATCATAGTTACAATGGCATAAGATATAGGAAATCGACTCGAGAAAAGAGGCACAGTTTATAAAAAAACATTGTTCCATTTAAAGAAATTTCAGAGTAATTAACATACGTCCCACAGAATCGTTACCAAATTTCATAACATAAGTTTTCCAAAACATGGATAATTAGTTTTATCAAATGGAACAAAATACAAGTTCTTAAAAACTTTTAGCGCAGACTCCTCGTACACAGCATCCTTCACCCTTGATTACCTGAGATAAACATGCTTAGAAAGTCAACAATAATGTTGAGTGAATCCATAGAGTTTGTAAGAGATAAAAGAGAACACAAGTTTTTGTTCAACGTGTGACTTCTGGTTTTACGACAAGCCATTAATTCAAGTTCTATTGCAATAAGCTCATGTCATCTGAAAGCCTTGCGTTTATAGCATTCTTGTATGTTTATTATTGTTGCCCCAAATAACTTGGTATTTTTTGACCTTATACTATTTTAATAAATACAATATTGGCCGCTTGACACTGGATGCTCCGAAAGGATTCGTTCATACCCCAGAGACAGGGGCTGTCAAAACCCAAATAGATCTATTTACTTGTAACTAGCGCATACCACATTATAGGTAAATTCACAGGTTCATGATGTGGGGTCTTTTCGGGAAAATAGCTATTATGCTATTAATCTCATATTCGGGTCCAGCATACCATAAAGTAGTTTCTTGTTTTGCTCAGTTAAATTAAAAATCAAGCTGGTATCTCCCTCGCGGGGTTTATATATACAGTTAAAAAACTGAAAGGCGAGGCTATTGTTTGAACTCACCGTTAAGAGCAATTAGTCTAGAAGTAGTTATGAGTCTTGAATGAGGCACGAAGTACTCCTAGGCACTGTCTATAAATACGTGACGCGATTTAATACGTAGAAAGTAATAATACGTAAAAATTAAACATGTGTTCATGAGATGTGTTTCCAAGATAAGCATGGCTTTTTCACAGAACTTTCCCAATTCCTTTTTAATCACAAATTGAACTTGTGACCCTAGTTTTATAGGCAATGAATATCTACCAGTTTCGGCTTATAAATTTTATTTTTCACGAAAAAAAAAAACACAAACAACCAACAACGGTGTACTATTCGTTTTTACATATTTTTGAATATAGTCGTAAAATAAAAAACTAGGTTTTGAATTTTGACTTTACTTTACGGACTCTTCATATCTACTACTCACAATGCTCTCTATATGTGAGGCTACACCCTTGGATAGAATTTGTGTTCTAGTTCCTGAAAGGTAAGTCTGAAAAATTTACAAAGTCTCAAGTAACTATGTGGGAAAAAGACCATTTTACCCCTGGTTTGTCCAAAAAATTACAAAGTTTGCAAAAAAGTATACCCTTTACCAAATTGGCCATTAAAATCCCAAACCAAGATAGACAAGATAGGTGAGGTCACAGGCTATGGTTCAGACCTTATGATGTTCTTCCTATGCCCCATTCTAAAAGATCTATTTTTTTATTGGCATAAAATTTAGAGTTTATATATCTCGTATGCCAACCACCATGTCCAGATTTGACCTATTTTCTTGTTTTTGGCCTTTAACTCACTCATCCTAGGCGTGGGTTGGTTGAGCATCCAAACTATCCTATGTGCTAAGGACATGTTATCTTTCAGCATTTAATTTATTCATAGTCTCCAGGCCAAAATTATTTTTAGAAAATCCACCACGTTTTGCTTACTGTTTTCAAAACAGTCCCAAATATTTCAATTTAAAACCCTTTTATACATCATTTTAATTCATTAAGACCTAACCCATGCCATACTATATTCTAAAACACTCTCAAGAACATTATCAATTTAATATTCTCAGAAACTTAAACATTCACTTTCATGGATTAAATTAAAGATTATCCAAAGAAATAAAAAAATATGAATTTAATTAAAAGAAAGGAATTTAGAGCTTACAAAAAGAGATTTAGGATAGAGAATCAAACACAAGAACTCCCTCTTTTCTTGTGTGGGCGTTCTAACCATATAGGCCACTAGATTAAAAAGCTTTTTAATCTTTTCTATGATGATAATACTCTCCTAACAAAACCCCAATCAAAACCCTCAAGAAAACCTAAGAAAACAAGCCCTAAACACATTTCAAATCTTCATGAAATTGTACCAAACTTTGCAAGAGGCTTTGGGATGGTGTTATAGTGGATAAAAGGAGTAGGAAAATTTTGTGAGGATGGTGGTGGTGGCAAGGTGGTGTACGGCAGCAAGCAAGGAGAAGAGAAAGGAGAGAAATTTTTTGAAAATCTTGTGAAAATGAAAAGGTTGCATGTGTGGGGAAAAGAGAGGTATGATGACTGTTATAGAAAAATGAAATGTGGTATTGAGGGTGGGAGTGGGGGAAAAGCCGGCTTTAGTGGCTTTGGGGGAGGGGAAAATATATTATTTTTTTGATTTTTAGTTATAGGTTTTTAAATTAAGTATAAAGTAAAGTTAATTAAGAAAAAGGCAAGGTTTAAGGTAAAAACGCGAGTTTTAGCAAGAATTTACGTAAAATGAGATCACAACGGAAAATGAAAATAGTGTAAATTATAATCATCGGGGGATATTATGAGATTATTAAATCACTTAAGATGCGAAGACGGAAATAGATTTCTAAATACGGCTTACGCAAAGCTCTTAAAACGAGAAGAAGATCTTACTTAAATCGGGGTAAACGTAAATTTTATAACTTTGCTTTAAAAATGAAAAAATAGAATTAAAGCTCGGAGTATATGGTGACCTTAATTACGGAATTTTACATCCTTCCCTCCTTAACGGGGAGCTTGCGCCGTCAGGTGCTCGATTGGCTTAATCCGTTTCTTGATCAGCTTGAAAAAGTGAGGGGATACTTGTTCTTCTTTGTTCTCACTTCCACATGTAAATTGCTGGTCCTCGTTCGCGAGTTCCAAACGAACCTTGGACTATTGGTATACGTCTTTGCTTCAGTCGCTTCACCTCAGGATCTATTATTTTCCACTGGTTCCTCAATAAAATGCAACTTGTCATCAAGTTAATCTCATCAAGCGGCCAATGACCAGGCTATCGTCTGACATACACTTCTTCAAATTCGTGTAGGAAGGTGTTGTGAATTCCTTGAAGTTCTATATTGGCATCTCTAATTATATTTGCCTACTGGGACCAACTCTTTCTTAAAGACTTTGTATGGCCCTCATATAGCGTGGGCTCAACTTCCCACGATTCCCAAAATACGAAATCACGCCCTTTTCACAGGGCGGATTCCTTGAGCTAAATTATCTACCACGTTTAATTCCAACGGTACTACGTCTCACTCTTCTTCAGTCATCGTCGGCGTAGCTTTTTGAAATGGTACGAGCATGTCAACAACCGATTTTTTAATTTGTTTTCTTAATCTTTTAGTTGTCTTTCTGTTATCATTTCTCAGACCATGTGTCTGTTGGCTATTCTCCAACCTCACTCCATCATAAACACGTGACCCGACTTTCCGCCCATTCAGTGATTCAAATGGAGTATCTTGCCTTAATACGCGGTGATAAACTATTGTTATATGAGAATTCGACTAATGGCAAATGTCGATCACAATACCTCCAAAGATCATCACGCAAGGGCTTCGCAAACATATCTTCCAACATTTGTATGTTATCTCGCTTTGGCCATCCGATCATGCGCGGTGGTATGCAGTGCTCATTATCGTAGTTGCAGTTCCAAAGGCTCCTTGACTATCAGTGACTGCCAAAATCTTGAGCTGTGCGGGCAAACTTGTTGTTCTCTGTCCGAAATCATGATCGAAGATATCTGGCACTCCATGTCGACAGACTATTTCACTTCAGGTATGCTGTGTGGAGCTTCTCATATTGTCTGTTCTTGTCGTCTTTAACTGGTAGAAAGTGTTTGTCGATTTGGATCAATTCGATGACAATGACCCATATAGAGTAATAACCCTCTTGGAGTTTCTCGGAAGTCCAACAATAAAATCCATGGTTATTCGCTCCATTTCGAGACAGGAATTTCTGGTTGTTTGGAGCTAAACAGATGGCTTTTTTTTTTGATGTTCAGCTTTTAACATTAGCAAGGTCTAGAATTTACTAACATAGGTGGGCGATATCAGCCTTCCATGGTTTTGGCCACCAGTGTAAAGATATCTTATGTCTTGGATACATCTTGTCGGAATCTGGATGAATAGGTACTTGGAATTTATGGGATTCGTTGCATGTTAAAATTTCTCAATCCTCTATTTCGTGGCAGCCCAAATGCGCTTATTTCATAATATCTGGTTCCGTCCAGAACGAACATCAAATATCTGCATTGATCAATCTTCCTAAAAATTTTCTGGCCTTCACTTTTCTTTTTTTTCATTGCTTTTATTATGAGCGTTACGGATTTTGACCAGGTAGATTTGAGTGTACTGTCTATTACCAATGCTCTAACCTTATTGGTTCTCTTTTCTTTCGACTCAATAAGCATCAGCCACTACGTTTGCCTTGCCCGGATGGATAACGGTTCTTGCAATCGTAATTCGCTCAAGAGTAGAGTTTGATCCACCGGCGCTGTCTTTCATATTTACCTCTTTCTGATTCGAGGTGTATTGAAGGCTCATTTTGATCGTATAGACTTCACACTTTGTCCCATACAGGTATGTCTCCTCAGCCTAAGTGCAAAAAACCAACGGCCCCCACAGTTCTAATTTCATGGGTCGTGTAGTTCTCCTCTTGAGTTCTCAATTGCGGGCTTATTGCATTATGCTATAACCTTTTCTCTTTGCATCAAAACAGCTCCAAAGCCTTTAAGTGATGCATCGCAATATACAACGAAGTCTTCTGATCCTTCGGGTAATTCCAATATTGGTGCATAACACAGTTTCTTTGCGTGAGCAAATTTCGAACGTTCCTCTTCGTCCTCGCTCTCATTCATAACTTCTTATTTTTCTGGGGTTAGCTTGGTTAACAGAGTCAGTAGGAGGTTTTGGAAATTAAGGAGAAACCTTCAATGAATCTCCGGTAATAAACCAGCCAAACACAGGAGAGAAATTGCCTTACCTCAGTTGGTGTTCCTCGTTTTTATTTTTTTGTGTGTCTTGTTGTCGGAGTTAGCCCTGTTCTTGATTGCCTCAATCTTTGTTAGGATCAAACATTGAACGCCTTTACTATCGATCACATGACCGAGAAGAAATTGCACAGTTCGTGCAAATCCAAACTTGAGAATTTGAAGATAATTTTCTCTATTCTTCAGTAGTTCCAGAATGGCCTTTTCTTTATTGTGTTACTTATGTTCATCTTTGTTCTCTTGAGTATATCAGTATATCATCGATAAATACACGATCACGAACTTGTCAAGGTACGTTTGCACACCCGATTCATTAGGGTCCAATGAACACGAAGGCGCATTGGTTAGCAGAAACCGGCATACTTGGAATTCATAGTGACGTATCTAGTTTTGAAGGCAGTAATGGGGATGTCATTCTTCTCTGATACGGTGTTTTGATGATACCCTGTTCGAAGTCGATCTCGAATACACACTGAGCCCCTGATGTAGTTGTTCGAATTAATCATCAATTCTTGGTGAGAGGATAATGATTTTTTATGGTCAACTTTGTTTTTAATTCGCGGGTAATCGTACACACATTCGGAAAGTTTCCTTCCTTTGTCTTTAGAATAACAATGGAGATCCCATGGCGTGAGCTCGGGCGAAAAAATTAATTCCTTTTTCTAAACAACTATTGCAATTGGTTCGCTAATTCCTTCATCTGGGATGGTGCACAATCGGTTTCGGGGGATAGATTTCCCTCGAGAAAAAGGTGCTCACCCAACCACGCCCAGTAGTGCGTGTCCGTGACCATGTTTTCTTGATGCGAGTGCTGTTGCATAGCTCATCCCTTGGGTTTTGGTTGATACACGAGGGACGTTGGTAGGATGGGGTATGTGGTGTGGTTTTTGGTTGCTAGGTGGGGGGAAGGTGCGGTGTTTTGTGATTTTCGTGCTGATGTGTTAGTGGGTTTGGGGGGGGAGTGGAGGTAGTTCGTCGAAGTTGTATAAGTAAGGTCTGTTCTGGGAGTTAGTTGGTGACGGTTGGGTGTTTTTGGGCGCGATGGTGCGGGTGCGTGGCGGGGGGTGATGCGGTGGGGGTTGTTGGGGAGAGTTCGGGTCCGTCGTGAGGGGTCTCGGTGCGGAGTGCTCAATGGGTGCGGTGTAGTATTTTTATTCTGTGGGTATGGTGGCTGCCATGCGTGGTAGTTGGAGTGATCCGTATCATCTGCTTTGGGGCGGTAGGCGGCGGGCGGGAGATTTAGTGGTGGCTCTGCTGTAGGTGGGAGGGGGGGTCTGTATCTGTGAGGGGGTCGGAATAACTGCACACTGCATTACACAGCTGCTGGGGCGCTCCAACACCATCGTGAAGCATCGGGGAGACCAAGGGGGGTTAGGGGTGGCGTGGGATCTTTCTTCAGGGGCATGGTGGCAGGGGTTATTATATTAGTTTTGTTGGGGTACATTTTCTTTTTGTTTTGTTAAAGAGGGGCAGTTTGTTTATTTGTATGTTTATTGTGTACGTTTTTGCCACTTTCTGGTTGTGAACAGTCGGTCCGGCACATATAGTCAGTTGTGGTGTAGGGTAATGTGCTGTGGGAGTCCACTCTGGTTGGTTGATTCTGTCGTCATGGTTTGGAGGAGGGGTGTGGTACGGTACGGTGGATTTGTGTGTGGCGTTTGTTGTCAGATTCGGGTTATTGGTTGTGAGATGTGGTGTTTTTGGGGGCGTGGGTCGTGTGGGCATTTGGGGTGTGTAGGGGGTTTGGGGGGCGGTGAGGGGAGTGGGTGTGGTTAGTATGTACTGTGGTAATTATTCCGGCGCTGTTGTGCTCAGGGGTGTTCCTATCTCCCGTCTTAAAGATTTTGAATGGACCTTTCAGGTCTCCGCTACGTCGAAGACGTGAGAAAATCTGTTTGTTTTGGGATTAAGTTTTCTTCCGGGGAGTAGTAGGGTTTATGATATGAGGTATTATATTATGTTTGTTGCGGGTGTCGTCTGCTTATGTGTTGTATGGAAATTTTATGTGTTAGTAGGGCTTGCATTGGGTTTTGTGGCTTATGGGGTGGTCATACGACCACCGAACTGAAGGATACGAGTGTAGGGGGCTGGGGGGGGGTGGCGGTTGTCGTTTTTATACTTTGTGGGGGTTTGTTTGGGTCTCTATTTCGTTGGCTGGCTCTCTCACAGTAGGGGTTAGTGAGCTCGGGGTGCGGCTGGAGGCTCCGACTCGGTTGTGGGAGTCAGGGGTGTATTCGGTTCTTCTTGTTATTTTTTTGGGGGGGGGCGGAATGCTCGCAGTTGTTTACTTCCGTTGTGTTTGGGGGTGAGGTAGTTTTTTGGTTACTTATTTTCGGGTGTAGTGCTTTGGCGGTTGTGAGGACTGGTTGTTCAGGGTGTCTTGAGGGCGAATCGGGACTATGGGTGAGTGGTGGCCGTGCGGGCGGTGTTTATGGGTATGGTGTAGTGGACGTTGTTGCTTTTTCTGGTTGTGTTGGGAGGTCTACGGGCTGTATCGTTGTTTTGGGGGTCGGATAACGGGTAGACTTTACGTGGGGTGGGTTTCTTGGGAATGGCCTGGTGGATATCGGGTGTGAGCCCCGGGGGGTTTTGGGAGCGGGTTAGGGTTGACATGGGGGGTAAAAGTCGGTGGTATGGGAGGTGTGCTGTGGCGTGTTGCAGGGTGATGGCGAGCGGACCCTGGGGGGGTTGGGGTAGGGCTTTTGGTGTCTGGGGCGGGTGGTTCGCCGGGTTTAGTGGGTGGTGTGTGAGGGGGGGAGCGGCTTTTGGTTGTATTACAGATAACTTCGTAAAACCCTTATTTACCAGCTACCATATATGAATTATCCAAAACCGTACCTCATTTTTTTTAGGGTTGCTCTCTTAATGGTATTACTGACTTGCGTCGAATAGTTGTTCTTTGGCTCGGTCAGCGTTGAAGGGTGGCCACTTGGATATGTCTTTAAGAGCGGGTGTAGGCAAGGGTATGAGCCTGGAGGGGGGAGAGGGTTGTGGTGGGAATTGGATTAGGGTACCAAAGATGAAATATAGGCGAGTTTGGTGGTGTTGGGGGTGGGTGTGGCGGAAGGAGGGGGAATGGGGGGGGGGAAGAGGGGGGGGGGTGTGTGGAGGGCATGGGTGGAGGGGTGGTGTATGGGTGGTGGGGCTTGGGGGGTGTGGTGTTATGGTTGGGAAGGGGGGTTGGGCAATGCGTTGAGTGGGGGCGTGGGTGGGAGGGGGTGTGCTTTAGGGGTTTGTTGTGTTTTTCTGGTGTGGAGATGTTTATTAATGGGTTTACTGGGGCAAGTATCGTGGGTTGGCAGGTGAGAACAACATGATGCGGGGTTGGGGAAGGTGGGGGGGTGTTGTGGGGGGGGTAGTGTGTGTTGTGTGTGGGGAGGTTTGTGTTGTGGAGTGGGATGTTGAGGGCTGGGGATTGGGTGTATTGGGTGTGGGTTGGGGGTTGGGGGGGGGGTTTTAAGGGGCGGGGGGGGGGTGGGAGAGACGTGAGTGGGGAGGGAGTTGCAGTGGAGAGACAGCGGGGCGGGAGGGTGTCCCGTGGTTGTGATGTCGTCGTTAGGGGAGGGTTAAAAGGAGAATAGAGCTAACGTGATTGGGGAGGGAAAAGGGGCGTCTACATTCTCCCGGCGCTCTCTTCCTTGTGCGGTGTAGGCTCGGGGGGGTGGGGGGGGTGTTGGGGTGGGGGGGGGGTGGGGGGTGTGGGGTATGGGGGGTTTAGGTTGTTGGTTGTGGGGTTTGTGTGGGGGGGTTGGGAGCGGCGGGGGTGGTCAATTCCTCTGATTGTGTGGTGGTTAAGGTTTGGGATGTTTGTCCGCCACTGGGCCGACTAAGCAAGTCGCGTGGGGGGGACATCGGCTTATGGGGCCGAAGGAGAAATTGGTGTGGTAGTAGGGAAGGAGATAGGAGGGGATTTGTCTGGAGGGAAATTAAGTTTAGGCGTGGCGTGTGCCGGGACTAGCTCTTTTGGGGCAGCAATAAGTTAGGGGGTCTCTGATTCGTGGACGGTGGCTGTATTTTGTGGTTACGGGGGGTTATGTTATGGGTGTTGGTGACAGTGGGGGTTTGGGGGTCCGTTTGATGGGGGTGGTGGGGGTAGGCGCTGTTTTAAGAGCCACGATTTGATGTTTTTACTGACTCAATATCCGGGATTGGCGGTGAAAAAACCTCCCCTTTTTTATTTGCTATATGATGTAACATTTTTAAATCCGGCGTACGAGGAGTTGCGCTAGTGTGGTGCAGGGGTACGACTGGGGGTTTGTCCTTGCTGCACGACTGTATGGTGTGGAAGTGGACGGGGGGGGGATGGGGAAGGAGAGATCTGGCGTTTGTTAGTGCGGGGCGTGAGACAGTATATGTGGTGTGGGAGTGGTGGTGGCATGGCGTTCCTCTACGAGGTCCAAGTTAAACTCGGTGGTGGCAAGGGTGTTGGGTTACTGGTGTAGATGGTTGATTTGGGTTGGGATCTCTACAGCAGCTTATGATGAGTTGGGTGGGTTGTGGTATTATTCCGGCTGAACGCATTTGGTGGTGTTTGATGCTTGCATGGGGCCCTTTCAGCGGGGGCGGGTGGGGGGGGGATGGTGGCGGGGGGGGGTGGGGGGCGTAAGTTTTAAAACATGGTTAAACACTAGAAATCATAAGCTTTCATCTCTCTTTGGATTCAACTTGATTGCTATTATAGAATAGGATTTATGGCCAAAACCGTAAGTGTTAGAAATTCAGCGAACTTTCTGTTTTGAGTTATGATTAGTAAAAACTCATTTCCCGTGGATTGGTAAATGGTTTGATTAAAAGGCCTAATGTTCTGAAAACTAGACTTAAGTATCTTTCCAGGGGTGAAAGCCCCATCCTTGTATCTTTTATAGGTTAAGAGATATGGTCTTGTAAAGTTGACTAAAAATTCAGCAACATAGTTTTACGCCTTTTCTTGAGAAATAAAAGTGCGGCCACATAGTAATAAGATAAGAATCGCTAAGCGAGACTTAGTAGACACTTAATGTAGTATAAGTGCAGGTTGTATACTAATTTGGGGATAAAAATACTTCGGTTAAGTTATAATGCAATGCCATGCATATCTCGGAAACATATCTCGTGATCATTTGATTTACTTTTACGTATCGATCTTCTTTATCATTCTAAGCCGCATCACGTCTTATAGGTTGTGCTTAGACGCTTCTCACTCGTCCGATGATTCATCTACTTCTGGTCTTCATAACTCCTCGGTGAGTTCATAGCCCCACCTTTTCTCTTTTAATGGTTTTCATAAACTGTTTTCGGGGTGAGAATACATGCTCTTTTTACTAAGTAAACTTATTGATTTCTACTACTTAAGCGTTACATGACTATTTTACTAAAGCTTGATTTGCTTACTACCTGATTTGAGGTCATTGAATACCTATATATGGAACCGTGAGTTTTGAACACATTACTTGTTTTACTTTTGGACACAAGTGTTTACAAATTGTATGCTACCCGGATTAATGCCTGAATATTATTGCATAAGTTACCTTCTTGCCATTAAGTCCCTACTTATCATGAACCGTTAATTGCTATTGTAGTAAGCGCAAATGTTATGGGTAGATCTATCGGGACTGACAATCCCCACCTTTCTTTGGGGTCACAAGTTGATCATGGTGCATTTAACATTGGGAGTACTTTTAGGATGTGGGCAAGCATCCTATACATTTGGGGCACAAACTTGTTAAGGTTTCGGGGTCATGAGCTTAGTGCAATAATATATGTTTTGGACTATTGAATGTGTTTCATAGTCTACTATTACTTGAATCTTGTGGTCCACTACTAAACATTTCTTGATTTATTGAATCACTACTTGGATTTCAAAAATAATATTTTGAAATGTTGTAATGCTACTTTTCTTAGTGAAATATTACTTGATTTATTTAAATACTGTTTTTACTTAAACCTATGAATTCACCAACATTATTGTTGACGTTTTGCATGTTTAATCTCAGATTTCAGGTACATTGCTCGGAGGGAAGCCGCACGGATATGTAATCGGATACTCTACATTTTATACATTTGATTAAAAACTTCTTTGAAAATACTGTGCTTTGTAAATTCTTGTTCTTATTTACATTGATGAATTTTTTTATCTAATCTATATAGCATGTTTGAAAACGTTGTGTCATATTTTAAAATTGTTGGGACCTGTTTGCTAACTCTGATGTTATTAATGTGTTGAATGTGAAATATTTGAAATATATTTTAAAACGTCTCTTTTGAGGTCGTTTTCCATGATTTGTACTTTGTTCCATGACGTGGCACCCCAATGATACCTTTCCGCTGCTAGTTCGATTTTGCGGGGTGTGACACATTCATCTTCAGGAAGTTCTTTCAGTTCAGATTCTGAGGTAGATTCTTGTTCTAAATCATGTGTAACAGCTTATGTTACTCTCAAAGAACAATATGATAGTTTGTCTTCTGATTACAGAAAGTCTCAATTTAATTTAGTATCTTATAAATCAGGTTTAGAATCAATAAAAACTAGACTAGCTCACTATAAGAAAAATGAGGCTGTGTTTGAAGAAAGCATTAATGTTTTAAAACTAAAAGTCAAACTAAAAGACACTGCTTTAGTTAAAAACAAAAAGAAATTGGAAAAAGTAGAAAAAGAGAGAGATGAGTTAAAACTAACGTTAGAGAAGTTTTAAAACTCGTCTAAATCTTTGAATAATTTGTTGGAAAGTCAAGTCTTTGACAAGTTTAAAACTGGACTAGGATATAATGCAACCTCTTCTACTTTAGCTTCTCCTGCAGTAGAAAGCTTTGTGAATTCATCTGAGATGTTAGATTATCAGGAAAATAATAAGTCTAAATCTGATAAGGGATATCATGCAGTTCCCTACCGTTTACAGGAAATTTCATGCCTCGCAAACCTGATCTAATGTTTATGGATAAAATAGTTGAAAGTGAGAATATGGATATTACTACTGTTGTTACACCTAGTAATGTTAAGAAAATTGTGTCAAATCATGAGTCTGCTGGTGTAAAAAATAATGGTGATGCAGTATAACCTAAAACTATTAGGGAAAACAGCTTTAGACCTCCAGTCATTGAGGATTGGAATTCTGATGATGATAGTGAGGTAGAATTTATACCTAATGTTCAGGATAAAACTGTTAGTCCCATCACTAAAAAGATAAAATTTGTTAAGTCTGCTAGGGAAACAGTAGAGAAGGTAGAAACACCTAAACAAAACAAACACTATCCTAGGGGGAACCAAAGAAACTGGAACAATCTAATGTCTAAGATTAGAAAGTGACTTTAAAATGATTAATAAAGCTTGTTATGTTTGTGGTAGTTTTGAGAATCTTCATTATGTATGTGATAAAAAGGTTATAAGACTAGTGTGGAACAACTCAAGAAGGGTGAATAACAAGAACTTTGCTAATAAAATGACTCACCCTCACCCTAATAGAAAATTTGTTCCATAAGCAGTATTAACCAGGTTTGGCAAAATTAATACTGCTAGTGCAAGTGTTAATACTGTTGGTGCTAAAATTAATACTGCTGTCAGACCAGTTAATACTGCTGGCTCAAAACCAACTGTGAATCATCCAAGATCAATATCAAATACTTATAAAAAGGGATATTCACAAGTCATAAGGCCATTTGACACAAACAAGAACAATATTTTCAATAAAACAGTTAATACTGTCAGGGTAAAAGATACTACTGCAAGGGATAAAACAGTAGTAAGTAAAAACAAGGGAATAAGAGCTAATGCTGTTAAGGCCTCAGCATGCTGGGTTTGGAAAGCCAAAAACAGTAGTGCATCAAATACTTTCAAGAAATATTCTTACATTGATACACGAGGCAGATCCAAGTCTATAATGGCTTGGATCCCTAAAAGAGTTTAATTCTCTTATTTTATGTGTAGGGCAACCCACAGTAGAAGGAGTACAAGGAAAAAGGAGTAATTGACAGTGGTTGCTCAAGGAACATGACTGGAAACAAATTCTATCTTACTGAATGTGAAGATTATGATGGTGGATTTGTTTCCTTTGGAGATGGTAAAGGTAGAATTTCTGGAAAAGGTAAAATCAAAACAGGAACATTGGATTTTGAAAATATATACTTTTATAAGGAGCTTAAGTATAACTTGTTTAGTGTGTCACCAATTTGTGACAAAAAGAATAATGTTCTTTTTACTGACACTGAATGTCTTATCTTATCTTTTGACTTTAAGCTACTTGATGAAAGTCAAGTCTTGCTGAGAGTTCTAAGAAAGGATAACATTTACAGTGTTGACCTAAAGAGTGTTGTTCCCACTAAAGGTTTAACTTGCCTCTTTGCTAAGGCCACAATTGATGAATCCAAATTATGGCATAGGAAGCTTGCCTCTTTGCTAAGGCCACAAAGATCTTTGAAAATGACCATTCTTGTGTTGCTTGTCAGAAAGGAAAGCAACACAAAGCCTCCTGTAAGACCAAACTTGTGAACTCAATCAGCAAACCCTTACATATGCTTCATATGGATCTATTTGGTCCTACAAATGTTAAGAGTTTAATGAAAAAGTCTTATTGCCTAGTTGTCACTGATGACTTTAGTAGATTTTCTTAGGTATTCTTTTTGGCCACTAAGGATGAGACTAGTGGGATATTAAAGACCTTCATAACAGAAATAGAAAATCAACTAGACCATAAAGTAAAAGTTATCAGATGTGACAATGGAACTGAGTTCAAAAATAGTGTAATGAATCAGTTATGTGAAATGAAGGGGATTAAGAGGGAATTCAGTGTTGCTAGGACTCCTCAGCAGAATGGTGTTGCTGAGAGGAGGAATAGAACACTAATAGAGGCTGAAAGAACTATGTTAGTTGAATCTAAGTTACCAACTACCTTTTGGGCTGAAGCAATTAATACTGCTTGCTATGCTAAATAGGGTCTTAGTCATTATGCCTCAAAACAAGACACCTAATGAACTTATTCATGGAAGAACCCTATTGATAGACTTCATGAAACCTTATGGGTGTCCTGTTATGTAACACCCCTATTTTTACATATAGCAGCGGAAGCTAATATGGGGTATTACTTCAAGGTACAACAGTCATAATCATAGAAAACGATTCAAAAAGAGTCGTTTATGAAAATAAGTTATCATTCATTATTTCTTCAGAGTTTTTACAAAAGAGAGGTCCCAACATCTGTATTTACAAAGTGTGAATGATAACGGTTTTTCCATCTTCATGTCCTTGCCACTCCGTGCCATTAGTTACCTGAGATAAAACATGCTAAAAAGTCAACACAAAGGTTGAGTGAAATCCATAGGTTTAAGTAATATAATTTGAATGCAAATGCGATATTCGGGTTACGTTGATATATACCCGGTATTGAAAACATAATTTATTATTGCCATTAGCTCATGAATCCGATGCCTTAGGTTATAATGATAATATTGCCCCTGCGGGCACCTTTGCCAAAATACCCGCGTGATTTCTAATGATGTGCAATTGGTTATCGTTACTGGATACACCAACGGGGAGTCCAACCCAAATAGATCTATTCACATCATTCGCGCTTACTACGGAGAGTAATTAACGGTTCATGATTATGGGGACTTAAAGGCAAAGCAGTTACTTAGGCAATAGTAAATTGAAATAGCATACAGAAATAATTGCATTCATGTTTATAGCATGTATCCCCCTCGCGGGTTTATAAAAAGATTGAAATGCGAGGCTATGAACTCACCTGAACAGTTATAGGGAAATTGATAGCTAATGTATAGGGAATGAAAGTAACGGCTTCAACACGGCAATCACAGACAACCTGGGTTAATATATGGCAAGTCTTAGTTTGATTGTATATATAAGTTTTTGGATATCGATGTTGGTTTTGATATAAAAATTATCATAACACCGTTCGGGCCATCATAGTTTATGAAAAGTCCCTTCATAAAACGTTGTGGAGCTAGGGCACCATTAACAGCTAAACCCAAACAACTCAGACATAACGTAATACCAAGATGAAACTTTTTAATAATGAAGCCCCTAGTATAGTGTTATGATATGGAACCGGGAGCATGATTTTTGAAAGCACATTGATGAACGAATTTAGGGGAAAAAATTATAAACTTAAAGGATTTAGAACATAAGCAGTTTTAAGCATTTTATTTTATTCAATATATTATGAGATGTTAATCACGGGAGCGTTAATCAAGTTATGTCTGGTAATGTTTTGAATATGATTTTATACTTTTTCAAAATGTTACATTTTAGACCCTGGGGTTTGGAAAATTGTCAATGTAAGAAACCACCTGGGGTTTTGCAATTTATACGACTGTTGGTCCTTCACTTTTATTGATATACTAAGTAACCCTTTACTTTTAAAAAGTGACAAGAATAGGACGCCCTATAGTTATTACTTTGATAAAAAGCAACTTTTAAGTCCATTATTTATAAGTTTCTGAAATTACGATATAATACACCCTTGCATGGTTTAATAATTACAAAAACATGTTCCAAATTGCCATGCAAGCTTAATTTAACATTTCAATAGTCATCTAATAAGTAAAATAAACTAAAATATGAAGATTTAACACAACATAAGTTTAATTTAATGATTCGTGAAGCTAAAAGGTAAAACGGGTCAAATTAGGGTTTCAAAATGAAAACGCGCAGGTTTTAAGATCAAATTCTCTCATGTCTTATCAAAGTACTTATTTTAACATTATAATAGAGCCATATAGGAAGGTTATAACAAAGTTAAGAATTTAACTCATAGTTTAATAAAAACATGAACATTAGGTTTCAGGTGTACGGTTTTGGATCAAAAAGGTACAACACTTAGGTTTTTGAGTTCAAAGCTTTATATTATGATTTTTATCAAGATCATATGAACATTATGACGTTATGAAAGCAGATCATAAGTTTATAGAACCTGGTTTGAGCTTATAGCTTGGAAACGGGTCAGAATCGGGACTTCGGCTTTCGTACGGCTAGAGTAACGACTCCGGGCTTCGATTCTTTGGTTTCTTTTGCTTCCTTTCTGAATTGAGACTTTCTGTAAGATCACTTATGTAGTCTATTAGAGCACAGGATTTCTTCTATGAAGGGTATTATAGAGCAGAAGTTGGGGAAAGAGAAATGAAGACATAAGAGTCCTATTTATACCCATTTGAAGTAGCAAGGAGTAAGCAAAGCTCTATCTCTGGTCTAGACACATGTACAAGATAGGATTGAAGGTGTTGAAGCTAGAAATGCAATGGTGGTAGGTCTAGTTGAGTAGATTGATGTGTTGGCTTTCTCTTCTTGCTGCCGCGACTGAATGGAGCAAAAACATGCACATGGTGCCTTCATTCTTGACCATGGAGGAGTCAAAGCTGCTTAGTAAGCTGCTACTATGAATCTAGAAGGGTTCTTGGGTGGTCATTTGCACATGGTAGCATTTTAAATGGGTTAAAATGAAGTTAGAAAGGGTGCGGGTCAGTTTTGGGCTTGACGTGGTGTTCAAGGGTTTTTCCAAGGTACATTGTGTTTATAATGATTAAGGATAGATGAAAGTTATAAATGATTAAGGAATGATGAAATAGGTTGTTAAGGTCTGGGATTAAAGTAATTAGCAAAGATTAGCAATTCGTTTGGGTTAAAACGGATTAGAATTAAAGAAATGGGAGTACGGGTTCAACTAGGGCTTGTTTAGGGTTTTCTTGACTTTCTTAGCTTATATTTTGCATACTTTTGATTAAGAATGATGGAATACAAATCCTAGAGCTTATATAAAGTATTATTAATGAAGTTTGGTCGTTGGTTTAAGTTAAAATGGGTTGAAATTGAGAAAACGGGTCAAAATCACAATTAGGGCATAATTAGGGTTTTCTGGATTCGTTAAGGTTTTCTAAGCTTTGATTTCTTGCACATTGCCAAGTAAATGATAGATGATGATTTGTAAACTTATTTTATGAGTTTACAATGGCCCTTGGTTGGTTATTTGGGATTAGAATGGTTTAAAACAAGTAAACAGGTTAAATGAACCAATTAGGTACATTTAGGGTTTCTAGGATATGTTTTACGTACAAGTGAAGTAAAATGATGAAGTAATGATGAAATAATGATTGAATAGGATTGATATGATTGTAAAATAAGTTATTACAACTTATTTGAGTGTTGGTTTGGGTTTATAATGGATAAAAGCCAAGAAACAGGTCATGGTTTAGAAACTAGCTTGGTTTTAGGGTTTAGGGTTTTGAGTGCAAAAAGATGTATGAAAGCTTATGAATAGAATATTTAGGGTTTACATCTTGTAAAATGAGTATAGTAGCTTGTTCACAAGTGATAGTGAAGAGATGAGAATAAAAATGGAGGTAAAACGGCTATTTTATGGATTGAGCTTAATGACTTATACATTGAGCTTTTAAGGACTTGTACTTTGATTTAAAGAGATTATATATTTCAATTGAGATGTTATATTACCTGTACATATGCTTTAGCAGCTTGTACATTCACTTTAGGAGTTAACCCTTCCATGAGGTTAGGGTTTAGGGCATTCGATAATGGTTTAAAGCCCATTTTTGATATGATGTTGTAATTGATACCTCATATGAGTAATGTACCTTGTAATAATGATATTGTGATATTGACTTGATATGTTATGATGTTTGCTTGTCATATATGAGGATATGATTGCCATACGTAGGTTGTCTGAGTCCGTTAACTTGAGTTATGCAGGTTATATTGCATATTGAGATATTGGCAAAGTAATGTAATGTAATAAAGTGAAAAATTTCCCTGAAAAAGGTGAGTTCATATATAACTGATAGATTGTACATCATCTAACTTAATAGATGGATATTTACATTTATGAAAATTGTGGGTTGTTATAATGCATACATTTCAAATCTTGGATTTGAACACAAGTACTTACATTTTGCGACTATTTAAGGGTTGAAATGGTCAACCATACTTTACAAATCTTTGATCCAATATTTTTGCTTAAACATTTTACATGGTACTGTGATGATACAGTAGGCAAACATATTCATTTGAACTTACATTCATACTTAAACAAACCTATGAACTCACCAACTTTATGTTGACACTTTTTAGCATGTTTTTCTCATGTAAATTAGATGCTTGGCTTACTTGATGTGCATTGGAGTCTAAATTTGACAAGATTTCACTTATGGATTTCTACTTACATACAAATGATCAAATCTCGTTGTATTGATTTCAAGCTTTTCATTGTGATGCAATTATGAGATACATGTTATATCAATTTCAAGAAAATCAACGAGATTACTTTTCAAACGACACATTTAGAGGTCGTTCTCTTGTATCTTATGCTGTTGTATTATGAAGTAACGCTCTTGGACATATTTCCGCTGTGACACATTTTTAGGGGTGTTACAGATTAGTATCAGAGCACTGGCTATAGAAAACTAGGTTGCATATGTTACATAGACTATAACCGTTTTCACAAACATTGCATCACATTAAACATTTTCAAAGTGCATACACACTACTTGCTTATGTGCTTACACTACTTGTTGCATTACGTGCTTACGTGACATACATATATAATATATATATGCCTACATCCCTTTGCGTATATCGTATATTTATTTATATAAGAGTTATTTATATAAATACCAGAACATCTTCTTAGACATTGTGAGTTGCAAAATGGTCTTATTTTG
>BQNB010085971.1:0-28318 GCA_026074375.1 Tanacetum coccineum | reverse complement strand
TATTGAATACATTTTTGATGAGTTTTTGGGTCAAAAACGAGATTTAACGCCTTTTGTATAAGGTAAATTAGACCAGAAAACGGAACAGGTTACTCGGGGTTCGAGATTTTGGAAAATCAGATTTTGGTTTATAAATTACATCAAATTATATTTTTACGGACGTTTTGATATAAAATGGGACTTCTAACTCCCAATGACGAAGAAACTGGAGCTAGATCGATATATATACACATTAGTAGAAAATAAGTCATTTTTATAAATATACTAAATCTGACGGCTTTGGTGATTTAATATTTTGAGCACTTTCGGGTTCGTTTCGGCCTTCCGGCGAAGCACGAAAGTTGTTCGGATTGACGTTTTACATAACATCTCTTTTTGGTCAAAGTCGTGAAAATGAGATATAACGGGTCAAAATTGAAAGTCAAACTTCTGTATTTTTATAAATATATATATATATATATTCAGCAGATTCTCGTAAGGGCATTTTGGTCATTTTCTGTCGAGTTTCAGGTCTCGGCTAAAACTAAAAAGTTGTTCGGAATATCGTTTCGCATAAATTTGCTTTAGAACCCGAGTCGTGAAAAGGTGATTTAGTGGGTCGTTTTGGTCGGGTCAGACTTATAAATAAATATACTTTATAAAAGTCGAACGTAAAAGTCAATAAAGACTTTAGTGAACATTAACGAACTATGAAGGTGATTTCGATTTGTAAATAATATCGATTAAAATATTATTGTAAGAAATTATTTTAGAGACCGTTGGTCGAGTCTAAAAAGGGAAAGTATGAAAATAGTAACTTTTTGTAATGTTTAAAATGTAATGTCGTTGTTATAAATCAATGACTAATTAGACATCGAAAATTCGACGAGGTGAATAAATGTTATTATAAAAATAATGTCGTGTCGAGACGTACTAAAAATAGTAGTTTTCCGAAAATAGAAAGTTTTCAATAAATTGATATAACTTAAGAATGGATGGAAAATAGTATATATAAAATATACTAAGGGTTAAGGTTGGATCGCGCAAGTCGATTTCTCATCACATATATGTATGTGAGCATATATGTGTGTATATATATATATATATATATGGGGACCGTTCTTTGCAGAACCACTTTTTTGTACAGAACCTACAGAACCAGTTTGAACCAATAGGATTTTAGTGTATTATTAATTGTTTTTCTTAATTCAAAAGGGTATAATAGTCAAAATATATTTTAATTTTTCTTTTTGATTTTTTTAATTTAAAAACGTTTTTTTAATTTCCTTGATTTTCGGATTTTTTTTTTTTAATTTTATACTTTTTCCAGTATACATTTATTCAGAAATAAACCATCTTTTCTTCTTTAATGGTTTTCATAACAATTTTCGGGGTGAGAATACATGCTCGTTTTACCAAATAATTATTGATTTCATTTTCATAAGCGTTTACATGGAATGTTTTTACTAAAGATCTTTACTTGTCTTCCATCGATTTCTTAATACCTGTTTGATACATGGTTGTTATATTTTAAAACCCATTTGAATTTATTTAGCTTGATTGCTTACTAAATGATTTGAGATCATTGTTTATCTATTTACAAAATCGTGAGTTTTTGAACTATTACTTGTTATAAATTGGACACAAGTGTTGAAGGGTGTGCTTGACCCGACATTTTAGGGCTCGTTGAAATATTACGAGACATTTTAGGGCTCGTTGAAATATTACGAGACATTTTAGGGCTCGTTAAAATATAACGAGATATTTTAGGGCTCGTTGAAATATTACGAGACATTTTAGGGCTCGTTGAAATATTACGAGACATTTTAGGGCCCGTTGAAATATAACGAGACGTGCTTGGCTGATCTTAAACCTTGTGGTCCACTATTAAACATTACATGATTTACTAAATCATTCCTTGCATTTTAGAAATAATTCTTTGAATCGTTGTAACGCTACTCTTCTAACTGAAATATTACTTGAACTATTTCAATACTGTTTTTACTTAAACCTATGAATTCACCAACATTATTATTGACGTTTTTGCATGTATTTTCTCAGGTTATTATATTGCTAGCTGTGCATTGGGAGCATTCGAGTCGCGTGGATATCAAAACTTTAAGGACTTGGTTTTCTTCACATTCGATAATTGTTTTCTTAAATATACAAATGATTCACGTTTGAAATCTTGTAATCTACTTAAATCGCAAATTATTGGCACCTGATTTTACTCTGATTTATTTTAATCGAATGTGACATTTTATTAACGTCTCTTTTGAGGTCGTTTCCTATAACTTGTACTTTATACTATGAAGTAGCACCCCAAAGTGGTATTCCGCTGCGTTGTGATTTTATGAGGGTGTTACAGATTGGTATCAGAGCACTCGTTATAGCGAACTAGGTCGTTTTCAAAACCCTAGACTATAACCGTTTTTCGGAAAATTTTAATAGTCCTTCACCATTGTCCGATATCCGCGCGCGCTTGCTCCCAGGTAACTTATATGCTCTCTTTTGCACCCCTATTACTATTACATTGATAATGAGTATTTAATACTTGGCTATGATTCCACCCTCTTACGTCTATCTTATGACGTCTTACTATTTACCTTATATCGACCCCTTCGATTATCGCGTACTTCTTGATTTGTCATTTACTCCATTGAGCGTTGATACTGGTATTATATAAGGATACATATACATATGGATTAATTTCTTCTTGATCTCTTACGATTAACTTCTATCAATTACGCGACTTTACTTTATTCCCTTTTGATGATATCGAAATTCGGCATAGTTTGTAAATTCCACTAGTTATTTTACCATTCGACTCCGAGTTGGAACACTCTCCTTATGTTTTTGGAATCACATATGTTGTTTCGTGATCCATCGTTTTGAAGTCTTCCAGTTGATTGGAATACGAAAATTAACTTGTCACCTCGTACGTGCCGCCTTAGAGCACCTACTTTCGAAACGCGACTCATTAACGACACATTATTCCGTACTTACTTCTTATGATTTTGAAGAATCATGCCGTCAAGGAGACCCCTTCTTCTCAACATAACATTGTTTTAATCTCCTGTTTTGTTGTGACAATGCTTAAGTAGACTAATTTATAATTATCTTATTGAAATGAATTGGGACGCCTCTTCATTTGAATAAGAAAAATATAAATCGTCGAACCATAAATTTTCATGTCTTATTTACATGGATTGGGACGCCTTTGGATGTAAATAACGATTTGTAAATGAGTGGGCTTAAGTGTATGGCATTGGTACGAACAACTTCCTTTCGATTTGTAATCTGTTTGTACGAATAATTCATTTTCTTCGTTCACCTAATCATATCGTTATTGTCTTCTTACGAATGACGTCCTTAGACTTATTTTGGTACGTAAATTGTTCATTCGATTATTTCCAAATGTGTATCCGACATGGCGTGAGCCTCTTTTAACAAGTAACCCGTTCGTGCGAATCATTTATTGTCTATACTCTTCAAATCGCTATCATTACTGCTTTCGTATAAATGGTCATTTGAACTTCTTTTGACCCGTGATATGTTATATGGAATTTTCCAAATGTGTATCGACCGTCTCAAACGAACAGCATATAAGGTGAATTGAGCACCGGGACGGTGCTCCCTTAAGGTGGGAAGGCTGTGACATCTCGTAAATTCGGGTCAATATTTTTAATTCGTATTCTATTATTTATTTTACTTTTGAGTAAAATTTATTATCACGATTAACTGAATAGGTTGTCTCGCGTTCGTAATAAAACTTTTATTAAATGTGAATCCGACTTTAGACTAAATATTAGTCTACATGCTCTACATATTTTTTTTTATTTCAGAAAAGTACCCCATATGTTATAATTTTATTTTTATCATATACGTTTATTTTTATTTTTATTTTTTTTGTGGTTTCGCTTAAACTTTTGTTATTTATACCCGTTGGCTTCAAAACTACCCACTTATTTAAAATTTGATACGAAATAAACCATGACCTCCTTCTACTCACACGAAAATACATGACAACTGCCCATGAGTTGTGTAATATTCCTTGATGCATGTTGAGTGTTTCAGGAAGTGGGACACTTGTTCCTTTCTTTTATGCATGTTATGTCATGTGTCTAACATGAGAGTATGATCATCTCATGTGTCATCAACCTGTAATTAAAAGAATCACGCCTAATCTATTATTAGTTGTCCCATGATGTTATGTAACGAACCGAGTTTTACGATGCGTATGACGATCGCGTACCTGATGTCGTAAATTATTATTTTATGAGTTTTCGTGAGCGAGCGTCGACATTTTAAAATTATATTTGTCGATAAGAAATATTTTCGTATTTTATTATGAAAAATTTGGAAAGAGTTTGATTATTTTTATTTTTGACATTTCGCAAGTCGACTTTTAACCGCGCGTTCGTTAATCGTTTTGAGCATCGTAAAAGTTTACGACGCGTCTCGTTATTATTTTACTGATCATAAATATTATTTTATAAACCGTGTCGTCTTTGTTCCTCGACCTTGGCCAAAGCTCGCGTTTTATTTAAAAGAGTACAAGTCACCTTTTTAATTAAATGTTTACCTTTAAATTAAACATTATACACAAATATTAACTAAGAAAAAAAAATATTACTTGCATGCACAAGACCATAGGCTACGCCTAGGTCTCTTACCACACTCCACTCTTTTTAAATTTTCCAAGTATAATGATTATGATTACTTCACACTTATCTTGAATAAAGTCATACACTCATACAAGTAAACTAAAGTTTTCAAAAAGTTTTCTTGTTTTCTTTGTCCATTTGGTTCGGCCGGATATTTCAAGACACACACAATTTACTTTTGTATTTTGATCTAAAAAAATACACTAAATCCTCACCCAAAAATGTTATAGCACAAGTTAGGGACAAGTAAAAATTTATTTCTTGTCTTCTCCTTTTCTTTTGGTTCGAACGAAACACATATCACCACCACTTTTGGTGTTTGATTTTTACCACCTACCAAATATTGTTTAGGAAGCTTTATTAAGATCATCCATGAAATAAAAAGTCACATGCAACAAGGTTCGGTTTGAAGTTGAATATTTTGGAAATGAAGAGGGTTTCGGGTATGGTTGGTGGTTCGAACCCAACAAAAGACACAAAAAGGGGTGTGGATTTATTTATTTTGTTGATTGATTATTATTTGGGTTGGTTCGAGTTTCGATTCGGTTTGGTTCGAGTGGGGTGAGCCGCGGCTAGGAACAAGAGGGACGAGACGAACTCTTTTATTTTCCGACTTCGCTCCGTCTAGCTTTGTGAGCCTTCTTTTTATTGTTATTTCGATTGTTTCATTTATTTGGTCCGATTATAGTAAATATATGTATATGTGGTGAAATCGATTGAAACTTGCGGCGTAGGAAATAATATGATATTGATGTTAAAGTGGGATTTATATGAAATATTAAGGCATATTGAATATATTTTTGATGAGTTTTTGGGTCAAAAACGAGATTTAACGCCTTTTGTATAAGGTAAACTAGACCAGAAAACGGAACAGGTTACTCGGGGTTCGAGATTTTGGAAAATCAGATTTCGGTTTGTAAATTACATCAAATTATATTTTTACGGACGTTTTGATATAAAATGGGACTTCTAACTCCCAATGACGAAGAAACTGGAGCTAGATCGATATATATACACATTAGTAGAAAATAAGTCATTTTTATAAATATACTAAATCTGACGGCTTTGGTGATTTAATATTTTGAGCACTTTCGGGTTCGTTTCGGCCTTCCGGCGAAGCACGAAAGTTGTTCGGATTGACGTTTTACATAACATCTCTTTTTGGTCAAAGTCGTGAAAATGAGATATAACGGGTCAAAATTGAAAGTCAAACTTCTGTATTTTTATAAAAATATATATATAGTTTCAGCAGATTCTCGTAAGGGCATTTTGGTCATTTTCTGTCGAGTTTCAGGTCTCGGCTAAAACTAAAAAGTTGTTCGGAATATCGTTTCGCATAAATTTGCTTTAGAACCCGAGTCGTGAAAAGGTGATTTAGTGGATCGTTTTGGTCGGGTCAGACTTAGAAAATAAATGTATTTTATTAAAAAGTCAAACGTAAAAGTCAACAAGGACATTAGTAAACGTTAACGAACTATGAAGGTGATTTCGATTTATAAAATAATATCGAATAATATATTATCGTAAGTAATTACTTTTGAGGCCGTTGGTCGATTCTAAAAATGAAATAGTATATGATTGGATGGAAAATAGTATATATAAAATATACTAAGTGTTAAGGTTTAGAACGCGCAAGTGGATTTCTCATCACATATAAGTATGTATGCATATATAAATATATATATGTTTTCGTCATAATGATGTACGCATCGTTGCTCATATTTTGTACGTATTGTAATCGAGCGACGTAATTATAGGTCGTGATCAAGATCGTTACTGCTTCGTTTGTGATTTATTTGGCTTATTCAATCGTGATCGTTGATCAAGGTGAGTTCATAGTCTCGCATTTCAATCTTTTCAATGTTTTATAAACCCGCGAGGGGAATACATGCTCGTTTACAAACTTGTATATTTTACTACAGTACAATTACCTTTCAATACTTTGTGAGTTCATAGCCCCATCTTTTCTTCTTTAATGGTTTTCATAACTATTTTCGGGGTGAGAATACATGCTCGTTTTACCAAATAACTTATTGATTCCAATTTCATAAGCGTTACATGAATGTTTTTACTAAAGACTTTACTTGCTCTTCACATGATTTCTAATACATGTTTGATACATGGTTGTATACCATTGAATTTATTTAAGCTTGAATTGCTTACTAAATGATTTGAGATCATTGTTTATCTATTTACAAAACTGTGAGTTTTTGAACATATTACTTGTTTTAAATTGGACACAAGTGTTGAAGGGTGTGCTTGACCCGACATTTTAGGGCTCGTTGAAATATTACGAGACATTTTAGGGCTCGTTGAAATATTACGAGACATTTTAGGGCTCGTTGAAATATAACGAGACGTGCTTGGCTGATCTTAAACCTTGTGGTCCACTACTAAACATTACATGATTTACTAAATCATTCCTTGGATTTTAGAAATAATTCTTTGAATCGTTGTAACGCTACTCTTCTTACTGAAATATTACTTGAACTATTTCAATACTGTTTTTACTTAAACCTATGAATTCACCAACATTATTGTTGACGTTTTTGCATGTATTTTCTCAGGTTATTATATTGCTAGCTGTGCATTGGGAGCATTCGAGTCGCGTGGATATCAAAACTTTAAGGACTTGGTTTTCTTCACATTCGATAATTGTTTTCTTAAATATACAAATGATTCACGTTTGAAATCTTGTAATCTACTTAAATTGCAAATTATTGGGACCTGATTTTACTCTAATTTATTTTAATCGAATGTGACATTTTATTAACGTCTCTTTTGAGGTCGTTTCCTGTAACTTGTACTTTATACTAGGAAGTAGCACCCCAAAGTGGTATTCCGCTGCGTTGTGATTTTATGAGGGTGTTACACTCTCGGTGGTCCTTCAGGTCACGTCACTATTCAAACAGATTTCTTCTTTAATAAAGACTTGGAGTATTTACGATATGGCAGCAAGGGAAGCTGTCATGTACTCTCGATTTCTAAGATGAAGGCTGCAAGCCATCCTGACTTTGGTCTTGAATTACTAGTGCTTGAGCAAATGTGGATTGATGATGTGTGTACTTATTACGTAAGTGCACTATGGAATCTCTCACTGGTGGTTTACATGACAGAAGTTCTACATTGACAGACATGATTAAAGCCTACTCAAGATACGGATATGACTACTTGAGTGAAATTGTCCTCCGAAGAGCTAATCACCAAGAACACATGATTGCTAAAAAGGATTTCAAGAACCTGTATCCCAATGACTTTGAATACCTAAATTTGCTCCTTTTGCAAGGTCATCTCGATCATCTTTCTGGTTCAGACAAACGAATGCTATCAACTGCTGTCAAGTTGTGGACCCAAAACTTAGTGATTCGACAGTGGGTTAAAGACTTTCAACTCGGTATTGAAAGCTACCAAACTCAGCTGAACCTCACTAAACCAGGATGGGATGCTACAGGATACGAGTTCAAACATGATTATACCATTATTGAGTCTCCTCGAGCAGTCGTGTTCCCGGTCAACAACAATAAACAAAAGATCATGCGGTTTAACGAGATATACAAGTTTATTGATGGCACGTTAATACGTCAACAGGAAACACTGGATTACAGAGTCAAGGAATTCAAGATCAAGCGGCTCAATCCGGGTATGAATACGCGATTCTAGACTGAAAAGGATGTGACAAGGAGCAAAGAGTTCATAGCGGCAATTGAAAGGCGACTGAAGACGAGAAGGATCTACCAGAATCTGGAATGCTTTATTGGTGGACGTGTTCGTGATATTGACTACAGACTTCTTCAGAGAACGGAATGATATCGTCATTCCAATTAAAAGGTCAATATCATGTGTATTATATTGTAGACTTTGTACATTATTTAGTTGTGTAGTTATCAGTGTTATGTGTCAGTTTATGAATTTTTCATGAGTTTCTCGTTAAACTCTAAATCATTTATAAAATCTTCATAATTGACACTAACAGAATCCCTCATCAATTGAGGGGGATCATATATAGGTTCCAATATCGGCTTGTATTTAATCAGACCGCATTTTCTCCCAAAATTTTCTAACATATTTAAATCAATTGAGATCTTAAATCTCAAAGGGTTTGAAATTTTTGATCAGCGGAGAGAATGTGATTTAAATAGTAAATCTGATAAAGATGTGATCTATTAAGACTCAAGCAGGTACTCCTCCCTCCATGTGCTAAACAATTTCGAATACGGACGCACTTGTTGAGGGGGAGCATTTCTATATAATCAAAACAATTAAGGTACAATGGCTTTGATATTTATATCACAAGTACCTTGGTTGATTTTTCAAATGGTTTATGGCAAGATCAATTGTACCAAAAGACCGACCCTATAATTACTTTATCGGAGTTATAAGAATGGTAAGGTTAGGTACTCGTTCCCATGTTCTCGCCAGAGCGAGATGGATCTACCCAAGGACTATCCACTAGTTAGTGTAGAAGTCCTATGTATGATTACAAAAGGAGTAATGTGAGAATAAGGGGATAGTACAGACTGAGATGGAGCTAGTACTGGAACATACCCAACAAGGTACTAGCAATGAAGTCTCGGTAAGCACTAAAGGGGTTAAAGAATGAAAAAGAAATGTTAAGATAAAGGGTGTAAAGAAAGCAGCCCTCCTTAAACATTAGACAGAAACCGGGTTACTACATATGCTGTCAGAATCACATGGTTGATTGCTGACATTGAAGATAAGTATCATGGACCCAGTGATACGCTGCACAACCCTCCCTAGCCACTCAAGATCCCTCAAAGGATACTTGTTTTATTTCTCACGGAGATCAATACATTTCTATCATCTCTCTCACTTCGAGTTAGATGATATTGAAAAGGTGGCACTCTGCTCCAGCCTCTGACTACTAAAAACCAAATGTGCACGATAGAGTCTAGAGCCATGAGATCATCCATAAATCTCGTTAGGACACTAATACTAACTATGCTTGTTCATCACACACTGTGACAACACGTAAAGATTCTAAGAGTCCTACGCATTATCCCTAAGGTATTGCTATAACATCCGAGTGATACGAAAGTACTCATAATGAAGATGGAAATCCTTCTAGAGTCGACATCAAACAAGCTCTTGGTAGGTGACATGTGAGATCCACTATGGATCAAACTTGTGACAAATGGAAAGCAACGATGGTGCGATTCTTTAGGAATCAAACTTGTTCCAAGCAGTAAATTGATGAATAGTTTTTGAAAAACCTTTCGATGTGCTCAATAACTAATTTTCGAGCACATTGATTGTGTATATCTTTCAAAATAAATGTGTTTTTGATGAAAATTGATTTTATGATATAAAATCGTCGATGTCTCACAAAAAAAACTCTTTTCTGAGTGACACGCGATTGATTTTCAAATCAATTTTTCATTAATCAGTGGGTTTTTAATTCACTGGTTCACTCACTCCGTGCTTTGTCTACTTTGAGACGCTCCGATTTGAGAACGGCTAGCGCAGCTGCTAAACCTTGTCAAGGAGATTCTTTGGAATTCTACCTGATCACAGGCAGTATTTATACTGAATAACGGGGAACCGTGGTTCTTCCAACCTTATTCAACAAAAGTGAACAAAGACACTTTCGTTTGTTTATCACTAACATATACTTGCAGGAATTCCCAATGGTAGACGGTAGCAGCTGATGGCAAGAGACATGTCAATTTACAACCCCATGCTCACACTTAATATTATTTATCAAAGACATCATGATAACTGAAAGACCTACAACACAACTTCCGTAACTCTGATGTGTGCTATCATGATCCATAAAAGTGTGAGCATGCTGGTTCGAAGGTCACAACATCACATGGAGGCAATACTACCACAAGGATGATTTGGAGATTTATTGTGGCTGATGATCTCAAAGAATGCTCAAAGATCACACAAGTCAAAGGAACTACGCTCAAAGACTACTACAATATGTACAAAGAAATTAATGCGTGAAGAATCAAAGGCTACGAGCTGAACATAAGAAATATATAGCTGAGCTTAATTTTGTATTTTCTGGGGTGACCTCCCTTACGGGGAGATTGTTAGATATTAGAAAAAGACTCGGTCACCCCATGCATTTTACCGTTTATTGTTGCTCGTAGTTAATTAGTTAATGTATAATGTTTAGTAATGGGTCGGGTATTAAACCAATGTGTTAGCCCTTTACTAAGGACTTAGGCCAGTTTCATTGTAACTATATAAGCCTCTTCCATGCCATGAAAGAGGTGAGTTAGTCATTTCGTTTATACAAGTTCATTTTCTCACTCTAGAAAGGTCTCTCTCACTTTCTCTCTCTAGAACTTGGCTAATCCACTAGTCATTTGATTATGTTATGATTTCCAATATCCTACAGAATGGCAACTTAGTATAAAGAAACAAAACCTACTTATACAACCAAAAGATGCAATAAAGAAATTGTGATCATGATATGGCGTTCTAATTTACTTTTAACCAAGGGAGATTTATCCAAACATCCATTTAGGACCTGATCTAATATACCTTCAAGTATAAACCTACTTATACTACTTATTTACCCATTTTATAAAATTCGTTATACTCTTTAAATCGTTTAAAGCAATTCGACATTATACAATTCTGCACTTACGCCGACTTAATGGACCTATATCTCAAAATCCGTAATAGGTAAAAATGAATGGTTTTCTCCTCAATCAAGCTTAATGAACTTAGTTTACTGATGTTATCATCCAAACACTCCAATGTATCCAGAACCTAAGTGAAATGACCAATTTACCCCTAAGTACACAATCTGAGTTTTGGAAACAATATCCCGCTATACCATTTTGATCATATCTCACAATCCATAACTAGTTAGAACCCTATTCAAAAGCTAAAGTTTAAGTCTATCTATTATCTACAGCTTTTAGTTTTAGAAAAAAACAGTACCTAGGTTCAAAATTGTTAAGATATATTCGTTTGAAAATCTGGGCATAATTTCTAGTTAGTTTCGCCATTTTGATCGTAACTCATTCTTCCGGAATGGTTATGTATTTATCCAAAGAACCACATGGTCCTCATATGTTGTAACCTTCACCCAAGTAAAAAATCAGTAGCCTCCAAGTCAAATAAAATTCGTTACAAGCCTAACTATCTGTATTACAAATTCTGGAACACACTAAGTTTGTTTCCACGGCTTTGGTCTTATCTCGACCATCCGGAAGAGTTGGTATTCCATCCAACTCACCACTAGGACCTGAGATATTAACCTATTCATTCATGTAAATGACTAGTAGACTTTAAGCTAAAATTAATCTATTATATCACAAACTATCTTCATAACTAGATTCAATGACCCATTTTGACTAGTTTCACTAATTTAGGCGTATCTAACTCATCCGAATGAGATACGACACCATCCAATTCACCATATGGACCTGAGATTATAATCTATCCATTTGTGTAAAGATACAGTAGGCTCTAAGCCAAAAATATTTCATTGACACACAAACTATCTGCAAGTCACCCATTTGGCCTAGTTTCACTAATTTGGCCGTAACTTGGTCCTCCAGAGGACTTATGGCTCCTTTCAAAGAATCACATACACCTTGTATGTTTCTCTACCCAAAAAAGACATAAAATCATAGACCTCAAGCTAAAAATTATTTGGCATCACACCAACAACCCGTTGTCCTAAATTACTAGTCTAAATCCTCTTCCAAAATCCAATCTAATCTAATTTATATCCATCCTAAGCTATTACCTATCGCCATATCACTTTCATAATCACTTAATAACATGCATGCATCATATTTTTCAGAAATTAAACATATTAAATAAACCCATGAATTATAAATAACAATTAGACAAGAGATTGGGGCTTACGTAGCAACAATTGAAGAAGAAAACAAATCAAACTCCCCCTTAGGGTTCGGTCTAGATCGAGCCACAAGCAAAAACCAAAAATCAAAACCTCCCTTGATTTTCTGACACTATTCACACCTTTAATAATCAAAACCCTAACTTTTTATTATCCAAATCTTGCAATAACACTAATATTCAAACCCCTTTAAACCTTGATTACACCCAAAATTAATTAAATCATCAAAAGCCAAGAATCTTGAAAGGTTCTTGCATATTGTTTAATCTTGTAAAGGAAGATGAGGATTAATGTGGGGATGATATAGGAATGATAGAAACTACTTTAGGAATTTTGATTGGTGATTTTTGTGGTTTTTTGGGTTGGTCATCGAACACAGGAAGCTAGGGAGAGGGACAAAGATTTTTTTGTAACTGTGTTTTTGGAAGAGTTATAATGAGGGTCAAGTTCCTCATATAGTGGTCAAGAAGTTTAGTATACTTCCTAAATTATAAAAAAATATAAGGGATGTTTCCGTTGGGTTTAGGCTGCCGACCAAAACAAAAGGGGGAAAAAGATGGGCTTTGGTAATTTTTGTTTATCCATGAAGTTGTTAATTAGGCCCAAAACATTTAGTAAATGTGTAAAAAGTATAAAAATGGTATTTTCGACATGGTTTCGGCAAAAACGCTAGAAAAGCCAAGAAATACTAAAATAAGAATGATTTAGCTTCTGGAGCTAAAATATAAAATTATCGATTTCTCAAACGCTAAAACGGATAAATTCCAAAGCACAGCTTGTAAATAGCTAACACGACGATTTTTTTTACTAAATTGACTAAAAATAAATTCCATAAAAAGTAGAGAATAGAATTTAAGGCTCGGTTAAAATATCATAAAATACAAGATGTTACAGTAGTATCAATTTTACGGAAGAATGGGGAAGAAAAGTTAAGTCAATATCCCCATATGATTGTCAAATAATCTCCATGTTATTTTGATCCAACTCAATTCGGGTTATTAGTTAGATTGTAATTATCGAGTATGTAAAAGTTTAAGTGTAGGGGTGTATCTATAAACCCCCATGATGTATTATATGTTTAAGCAATGACAGGCAAATGTGGTAAAGAAAAAATATATATAAAAAAGAGAAAAAATGTACAGGCTGCATTTTGCTTATGTTTTATGTTTATCATAGAGTTCAAGAACAGAAAAATAAAGAGATTGTATTAGAGTTATGAGAGTTTGTATATCTTGTCCCGATTCTTTGGCTTAACACCTAATCAGTGTGTATTTTTATAAATAATTCGCTAACCTTTACCCAAAACTCACTCAAAAGACTACACCTCAAATATATCCCTATCCGCTTCCGTTTCCATTAATGTTTATCTTAACACCAACACCCCACAACCCTTTAAAGTCCCTTGATAGTGAAGATTAAATCCTTGCGCCTAGCCGTGAAGGTTTTGAACCTTTACCAAGCCTATGGTAATTTATATGCCTAGGAAAGGTAATGAGTGTAAATTTTTTTGTTCTCCCATTAGTTGTTAAATCTATTATACACCCGAGAGAAAGAGAGAATCAAAACACTTATGTGAGGTGCTAGTATATATTTTCTATGCTTTGAATTACGAGGTCTAGAAGGATGTGTCGTAAACTACTTTTAAAGAGTAGGTTAAATGCCCCTAATATTGCTATTGTCCAGGTAGAAAAGGCCATTTGCTTGAGGACAAGAAAATCCTAAGTGTATGGGTATTTGATGAGGTGTCATTTTATACATTATTTCTAGGTCATTTAACCCCCTAAATCATGCAAATATGCCCAGATTATAGCCGTAATCGTTGTTTCAAGTTTTTAGCACTTGGAATGACATTTGGGAGGAAATACAAAAGAATGTTGACTTGGCTCATTTGGAGAAGAAAACGACAAGACCTCATGAACTCTACACCCTTTATCTTGAAGAATTGTGCATACAGAGCATGGAGAAGGCATCGCAGGCTTCAAGCGACGGCGTCAGGATTTTCATGGTGATGGCATCATGAATTTGATGATGGCGTCAGGACGTAGCCGACTTAAAACGGCTCTTGAAGATTCCACTTGGCGATGGCGTCACGACTAAACACGACGCCATCGCGACGCTTTTCTTATATATACAAAACTGATTTTAGGGTTTTTAGTGTGTAACTTTGTATAACTTTTGGGAGACGAACCCTAGTCATTCCTGCAGCTTTTAGGTCGTCTTCAGGGCCTCCAATCCCTATTGTAACTGACCTTAACCCATGTTTTAATTAAGTAATATTTTTTATTTTTAATCATTCAATATGTCTATGTGTTGTTTGATTGATTTATGTTCCTGCTTTTTTATAACATGCTAGGCTAAACCCTCATTTGTATTTACTTATGATTGTATAAAACTTAGATTGTAGATCCTTATAATGTTGCTTCTTGTGATGGATGTGCGCGTTAGGCTTTAGAAAACTAGCCATAAGATATTAAATTGGCATAGACGTATAGGGAAACGTGAGTGTGTAAAAAGGATACATCGATAATAGTCTTCATACTACCTTACCCCCAATATGGCTGATCCCTCTTAAGATATTTTAATTGCATTTAATATACTCTTAGGGGACTTGTAATAGTCTTCATACTACCTTACTTGTGCGTTCCCTTAATGGAATATTAAATAGACGACGAGTTCGTGTAATTCATTCATGACTTAGGAAATACTTACACAGATCATCACGAGTGTAAGAAAGCAACAAGAATAGGAGAAGCAATCTAAAGAGTAGTACATGATTAAGTAAATACATCTTTTTATCATAAAGTTATCACCAGTATTTTAAAATATGTTTAGTTTAATCAGTTAAACAAACCAACCTCTTAAACCATGATTTTTACTACTTTTTATAAAATAAAAATACAATAAGAATCTTCTGTCAACCCCATAGACCTCTGTTAGATCTAGATCGAGCCTTCCCAACCTATTCCCCTAGAGAATGATAACACCCCTGAGTCTTGCCTATACTATACTACAGTGATTAGGTACTCTGCCTAGAGAGTTGTAAAACTTCTTGTGAAGTCTTACGATAACCGCATCATAAACCTTGATCAAAAATGTGAAAAAATTCTTTTGAAGTTTTAACAAAAGGTTTGACATCTTGTTCAAAAGTTTTTCGAATGTATTCAAACCCCCCAAGTTCCCTCATTTTGACAAGTTACCTTGGTACGGACAGCTATAACCTCGCAAAGTTCTTAACATGACTTCTTATTTTATTAAAATTATCTTTGACCAAACTGATTGTAGGAAGTTTATGAGGAATTTCCTTTAGAACTGGTTCTTTATGAGCCGGTGGTGTTTCAAAAACGGGCTTTGACATTGGTTTTGAAATAGGTAACCAAAAGGCTTGTTCTACAGAAAGTTGTTTTTGAGGTACAAAATGCTTAACAAAATGCTCAGGCAGTTTATTCAATGCAGCGTAATCAATGGGTGCAATATTAACTTTTTTGTCTTTAACAATTGCATCATTTTGTTTAGCATGCATCTTTAACCTACTTTCTTTGCCAATATTAATGTTTCTTCGCTGTCCATCACAGACAATGCATCATGCTTCTTAACAATTGTAAGACCATAATACAATGCACTTGAGGTTTTGTTAACATATGCATCGTTTGCGTTGATTGACCTATTTTGTAAAAAACATTGTCTAAAGCCTTTTTTTCTTTTCTAAATCAATGATTTCTTCAAGATATTTATCTTCTTTTTCTTTAGATTCCTTTTTCAAAACATCAACCATTGTTGACAAGGTCTTATGACTTTTAACGGTTGCAGAAAGTTGCAGTTTTAACGTGTGCATTTGGTTTTGAAAATCTTCAAACTTTGCATCCATTAATATACTTTTCTTTATCATTTAAATCAAATTTATGTCTTTCTTCAAAAATTTTGATTTGTTCTTTATATCTTTCAAGCTCAGCAGTTGATGGCTCATTTACTGTTTTATTCTCCTTATTCACCTCATTACATTTAGCAACTTGACTAGACATCTCTTCAATCATAGACATTATCATTGCGTCTTGTTATGCAGAAGAATTAGTATCTTGAACAACCGCATTTTTAGTTTCTTTTAGATATTGTTCATATGAAATAACATTACTGTCACTTGTTATGTCAAAATTTGTTTCATTATTAAAAGGTGGTTGTTCAGAATACCGCATCGCTTGCACACTTTGATCAATCACATGATGTTCTAGATAAGTGTCATGAGGTGGTACCTCTAAGAGAACTTCTGAGTCATAAGCAGAAAGCTTAGCCATAAGAACTACACTAGCTGAGGGAGGTTCATCACAGTCAGAGTCAAAAGAATCCAGATCATTAGTTTGGAAAATAGCCGAAGTGGGAATTTCCTAAGACTCTTGGCCTGTAATAACTGTGTCCCCTTTATCTGCTAAGAATGTCACCTTCTCCTCTTCCAATGCAACCCCAGATTCTAAAGCCTCAGCAAGCAACATCTTCTCTTTAAACCATGCTAAATTCCTTGGCCTTTTAGGTTTGGTACACTGTCTTGCCATGTGGCCTTCCTCTTGACAGTTGCAGCAACGAACAACCTTTGCCTGACCTATTATAGGAGTTCCCCCATTTTTGTTAACCCCTGAGCCTGTAGCATTACTCCTTGCACCACTGCTTGCATACCCCTAAGTTTGTCTCTCCTGATTCATCTGCACCGTAACTCTACTGTCTTGGATAGTTGCCTGATTCCTTGGGTTAGACGAGGTTTTAAGTTGGTTGTTGGTTGGTGGGTATCAAGAAGCAAATTTTGTGCTAATGAAAGCCATTTCCTTGTTGAGACTAGCAATCAGATCATCAGACGAAAGAAATGATGGGACAACAAGTCCTAAATCCATTTGTGAAAATGATGCTTGTAGTGGTTGTTGAATAGCAGGTGCTTAGTAGAATTGGTGATGGATCACTGATGAAGGGTTAGTATCGGTGCCTGATAAGATCATTGTTGAACAATGGGTACATTATTTAATTGTTGTTGTGCAGGAGGTGAGTAATATTGTTGAGCAATTAGTGAAAGTTGTTGATGATACTGAGTCTGGTTAGTGTAAGATGGAGAAGAGTTGTATGTGTTAGCCATCAAGGAAAGAGGAATGGGTATCGTTGCCTCATAAGATGCACTTTATTTACATGAGCTTCATGTTGTCTCAAATAAGCATACAATTGATCAAAGTTGGTGTTATGCAAGTCTTTAGCTAACTTCACATCTGTCACAAACTTGCTCCATTCTAGCTGAAGATGATTGACAAATTTTGTATTAACTTGGAGTGGTTTCATTAACATTCCAATCGTGTGCCTGTCATTTATCAGATGTGTAAACCTTAAGTAATACGAGTGAATTATCTCTCCAGGCACTGAGGTAAACGTGTCAAACTCATCATACGACTTTGATTCTCTTTCCTGCAACGAGATTTCTGAACCTTCAATAAGTAACTTGACTCTATCCAAAATATCCTTAACATCGATGAGTCACTAGATTGTAAATATCTTGTGGTAAGCCCTAAAGAACAATGTTGGTTGCTTTTATGTTACAAGCTTCACGAATCTTTTCTAGTCTGTGAGCTCATCATAAGTTCTATCTCTGATAGTTGCGGGTGTAGTTTGAGTTCCGAGGACTTTAATTGTTCCATATTTGAAAGGTCTATTGATGAATAAGTCATATAGTTGCTTACCATGTTCCTTACCTTTTATGTATAGTAGCATACGACTTCGCCAAGAACTATACTAAGTCTTATCAAGCATAGGAGGATGGTTTTCAGCCCCTGCTACGATAACATTCTCTGCCATTGTTAACATCTAGAAATAATTGTTGTGTGAAAACATACGAAAGATCGTTTCAGTGATTAGTGGTTGTTGTATTGTTGTTATAAGTGATTATGAGTTGTTTATTATGTTAAAAGTCCTTGAAAATACCCTGAAAGTCCTTAAATCCCAAAGAAGATAATTAAACAAAAAATCAGAAGCTTAAACCGCGAAGTAAGTGTTTATTTCGTGGGATTTTACTAAACTCTGAGTGAAGTTATTTCACAAGAAATAACAGATAAACTGCACCCCACAGGAAATGAAGTTATTTTGCGAGATTTTACTACTTGAATTTCACTGAAAAAATAAAGTTATTTCGCGGGATTAATGAAGTTATTTCATTGGATCAAAACATGTATTTCACTGGAATGCAAGTTTATTTCGCTGGATTAATGAATTTATTTCATTGGATCAAAACATGTATTTCACTGGAATGCAATCTTATTTTGTTGGATTAATGAAGTTATTTCAGTGGATCAAAACCTGTATTTCACTGGAATGCAAGTTTATTTTGCTGGATTAAAGAAGTTATTTCACTGGATCAAAACCTGTATTTTACTGGAATGCAAGTTTATTTCGCTGGATTAAACCTGTATTTCACTGGATTGAAGATGGTATTTTACTGCCACTTTGTTTTATTTCGCTAGTTAGGAGATCATATTTCGCTGGTTAGAACACAACGAAACTAAACTTAAAAATCACCTAAAAACACAATTTTGAATGTTTTCTCTTGATTCTTTTTTCAAACAAAGTATCCCTAGGCTAGATCTAACATAAAAACATAACTTCAAGGTTTTTAACAACAAAAAAATATGGTTTTAGTTTTTCGTGTATATCAACCCAAAAGCACCCAAAATTCAAATTTCCGCAAGAAAAATCACACACAAACACACTAAATCACCCCATGGCGACTGATAGCAATTTTAAGATATATCTAAATCACACAAACAAGATGAAACACAACTAGTCTAGATAGAGAAAGTGGTTGGAAACATTCTAAAGAGACAAAGAAATAAGAGCATGCATTAAGTGAAATACGAATGAACCAACACCCTCTCTAAGGCATGGAGAGGGTATTTATATCCTTTGTGTAAACTAGAAGGGAGGGAGGGGGTTGAATAGTTTTACTGTTTTAAAAATTAAAACATAGATTGTCTACTTATGTGAAATCAAGAGATTTACACAAGTGTATATGATAGCGACATAATAAACAAATAAGTAAATGCGAAATATAAATAAGTAAAGATAGGAAAGATCAAACCAATAACACCATGATTAATAGTGGTTCGGCTGTGAAGCTCCTCTTCGCCCCACTCCACTCCCTAAGTACCCAACTTGAGACTTTTATTCACTATGTCAACAAGCTCCCTTTAGGCGGAGAAAACCATACACGTCGCTTATACTTTTTTTGGTACTAAGCTAAATACCAAGTTCTACTTTGAGATAGAACCAATCTAACATACTACGTATTTTAAGGCCTTAAAAACTAACCTATCATATATATATGATATACACAACACAAAAGATTGAAGATAGATAAATATCACAAATGTGATGACACAACTAAACTAATAACACTTGAAGCTTGATGTATTCGTTAGTGTTCTTCACTAAAGAGTTGAATGATTTGATCACTTGTAATAGATTATGAAACAAGTATAATGATCAAAGAATGTTTAAAATGAAAAAGATAGAAAGAAAAAAATTAGAAAGGGTTGTCCAAAATGAAGACATGAGGTTGGTATTTATAGCCAACATTTTAAATTCAAAATCTGGTCCAACACTAGTTCACACGGATCCACGGATCCACCAAACCCTAAATCCGTCTTTTGTTTTGCTGGATCCGTGTGGTGCAGCTAGGACAAATTTTGTTTTTTTGTGATTAACCCCAAATCTTAACAAAATAATTTTATGTACTTAAAAATTAGATTTATTATATTCTTCTAGAAGGAAAATATTTCTTAAGATAAATAAGGAAAGATTTTATAGATTTGGGAAGATTTGAAAAGATTGGAAAGATTTTTTCCACTTATGGTTAATCGTATTTTGTCTTACATGATTAATATAACTATCTTATGATTAATCATGTGTTTACTTGAAATCATTTGATTAGAATAGGTTTATGCAAATGATTAAGTTTGAATGCAAGAAAATATTTTTTTTGATCATTAACTACGCTTTATAGTGCCATATTCATACCTTAAATGATTTGTCATCGTCAAGTAAACTTACGAATAAACAATAATTAATAATGTTTCAAATTCCATTATAAGGGAAATACAATAAGCAATATATAACCACCATCATCACAACACAATAATTAATAATGTTAATTCCATTATAAGGGAAATAACATAAAATTGAGCATTTAGCCAAAATAAACTAAAAGGACTATAGCTAGAAAAACTTAAAATAAACGAGAAAAAGAAAAACAACAAAAAAAATTCTAAATCTTGGGATAAAATATCAATTTTCCCATATAATCCGCATGGTGAGGAGAAACACCAAGGTGGTTAGTGCGGAAAGTATGGTAGGTTGGATGAAGATCCAAGGTGGTGTTTAATATAGGAGCATATGAAGTGAACTCCTTCTTGTATGCGTTGAATATGTTTTATTTTGTTGTTACAACATCTACATGTAATGAGATGAGGGTCATAGTTTGTTGTTGAGATCAAGTGATCCATTTGGTTGTGTAAGGATGGTTTGTGGTTTTGCAGAGTGTGTTCTTGTATGTATTCGAACATGAGATATATTTCTCGTACTAGTAGTCTGATTTCACATCGGGAAGAACTACAACAACGACATGTCAAGTGATGAATATGTGCGAGTCTTTCTTCTAAGACTTCAATAGGAGGATTGTTTGGATTGTTTTGGTTAGAGTTGCATTTGTTGAGATGTTCTTGAATGATTTTCCTTTTAAGTGTAGGTGTTGAGTCACTGGATGAACTATACATTTTTGTGATCTAGGGGAAAAGGAATGAGATTAAATGGTTTAGAGTATGTGTGTTATGTAGAGGGTTTGGTGTAAGCTTTGGTATAAAGGTTCTTGGATTATATAGAGGATGCATTTTATACTAAGGATCAAGATATAAAATAATAGGAGGTAAAAAAAATGAGGACAATATTAGTCATCAGGGGTGTACATGGATCCACCATAACAGGGTACGCATCTAGGCTTCCTAGATCTGTGGATCCGTGAGATGGTCAAAAATGACCAGAAAGGGCTAAAACATCCCAAAGACTTAAAGAACATACATGTTAAGAAATTAAAGCATAAATAACAGTTATACGCATACATAATCCTCAAAATATTATAGTTTTGCACACAGTAATGTCAAGCATACGGAAAATAAGCATAATAACATCCTAGAATAATAATCCATGATTCATAACAAATTAAACTACCATTAATTAACTAAGGCAATTATTTGTCAATATCATAGTAAAGGAGAGGATTGGTTTGTACTTTCGGCCAATGATGGCGAATTGGGCATTGTGAAATTAGGTTTCTCATCCTTAGCTTCCTTTTTCCCATTGACGGAATTCATCATTCGATAGTGTAGAATGAAGTGTAGTTTAGAGTATGGACAGAACAAATTTGGGTGTATAGCAAGGACATGCTTGTAGAGACAAGTGATAAGCAAGCCATATGGGAGAGGACAATCGACTCAATTTTTAACATTCTTAATCTTGTGAGCAATGTAGCAAGCAAGATTATATTTTTGACATGTTTGGAGATGATAGAGCGTGACAGTAGAGCATGTATCTATTGAACTTTTGTGAGTGTCAACACATATGACATTCTCATAAAGATTGAGTTCCCAATCTTTTATATTGGGAAGAAGATCATCGTGATAGACGATGCTTGGGTAGGAATGATTTTGGTGAGTTGAAGGAATGGAGATGCTACTAATAACATCTAGGATGTTTGGAATGTTGCTTTGATAGAAGATGTGTTTTTCATGAGTTGGATTGAGAAGCTCAAGTAAGCATTCCTTCGAGAAGACACAAGTTCCTTGAAAAGGAATTGTAGGATCTTGCCAAACTTTTCAAGTGTCATGATGAAATTTTTTTCTCTAATAGTGAAACTGTTAGGTCTTGAATTTAGGATCAATAAGCAATACAGTGTGTGTTTAGGTGTTGTATGTGTTTATTCTAGAAAGAGAAAGATGGAAAGTAAAGAGAGAAAGAAGAAGGAGGAGGATTAGAGAAAAGATAAGAATGAGATTAGAAGACACTTACCACTAATAAGGTGGTGATGGGTATTTATACCCAATTACAAGAAAGAGCAAGGAGCTCTTGTTTCTTAGCTTTTAGTTATTTGTCGAGTCTTATGACTTTATTTAAGTCATGAGCCTATCACCTAACCTATTACACCATATTATTTCTCTATTTATTACAAGACTTTTATCTCAATAAGATCGTCACTTTTATCATTCCTAACAATCTTCCCCCAAGGGACGATCATTGAGATCTTACTTTGATTGCATTAATGATCATCATTTTTCTTATTCGTAACAATCTCCCCCTAAAGGATGATCATTGAGATCTCTCTTGTGACTTTGATCTTTGAACTTTAATGTTTGTTTATCTTGAGTCTTGTTGTGTAATAGTAGTCTTGTTCCAATCATGCTCTAGTGATCTTAATCTTGATCTTTCTATTTTTCTTTTTGTCTTTGCCTTTGAGATCTTTTCATATTATCATTCTTTACCGTGAATCCATCTTGATTTGTCTTTTAAAGCTTCTGACCAACATACTCATACTTTCTTTACAGCTTACAATCTTCCTCGTGTAGAACTTTTATCTTGATCAACAACTTGATGATTTGAGGAAGTTCTTTGATTTATCAGAGTTGCGGAAGTGTATCATTGAACTTTGAGTATGAAATATGAAGGAATGAATATGACGGTGTTCATTCTTCTAAAAGGTAGAGATGTTGTTAATGTTATTGTACATAAATGTATCTTCCCCCCAATTGCTTCCCCCCAAATGAACAATCATTCGTATGCACATACTTCACACAAATAACTCGTAGAAGAAAGAAACTATAACCTCTAAGACAATTAAGTCCCGAATGTTGTATACACTAAAGTCAATTAATTCCCAGATGTACACATTTCTTCCCCCTAATTGTTGCGTTATGCTGTATACACCAAAGTAAATTAAGTCTCGGATGTACACATTTCTTCCCTCTAATTGTTGCGCTCTATCAAAATATTCAGCTAGAACACTTCTCTTCCCCCTGATTATATTTGATGACCATCAAACATAATCATAATCTTGTTACGCCTGAATATTCGATAGTGAAGTCACGTGTAGAGTGCGGTCTAAGCATGAGAGTCAACTACTAACTTTAATTCCAACAATTTCTCTTCATCAATATTGTGACATCATAGGTAACCTTGGTAATCTAACACTTCACTTAAATGAATCATGGAAATGTTGTTTGTGTTTTTCGAAAACAAATTCTAGGAAAACACGATAATTACTAGATCACTTAGATTACTAGTTAACACTAATTGAATCATTAAACAATCATTTTCAAATTAGTGACCTACGTTCAGCGTTGGCTTGATGTTAGCACTGGTAGGATTTCCATTCATCATCGTGAATACTTTACTTAAGTATCACTATTGAATGTTCCGCGCAATGTCACATAGACATATAAGCGACTCTTGTACCTTTTGTATCATTAATGTTTAATACAAATGTATTTTATGTCCTATGTGAGATTTGATGATATGATCTCATTTGACTCTAGACTCAATTAGTGCTTTTTGGTTTTAGTGATCGGAGGCTGGAGCAGACTACCACCTTTTCAATATTAACAATCTCGGTGAGAGATGTCAATAGATTATGCATGAGATGTCAATAGATTATGCGTTTAATCTCCGTGACAATGAAACAAGAATTCTTTTGAGAGAATCTTGAGTGGCTGGGAAGGGTTGTGCATTGCATCACTGGGTCCATGATGTCTTTCTTCAATACCAAATATCATCTTTGTGATATTCGATAGATTATGTATTGACCCGGTTTCTGCCTAATGATTCTGGAGGGCTTCTTTCTTTTCACCCTTTGCACATCATTTCTTTTTCATTCTTTAACCCCTTCAATGTCCACCAAGACGTCATTACTATCATCATGTTGTGATTGTTCCGATGATAGCTCATGCCTTAGTTGACATTATTCCCATTCTCATTCAACTCCATCATACCTAAGGACTTTCTATTCTATCTATGGAATGTCCCTGGGTAGATCCCTCCGGTTCTGGTTGGATCATGGGATAATACCTAACCTTACCACCTTATTTCTTCTTTGATCATCGTGAGGTAGTTGGTTGATGGGTATTAAGATCAAAACCATAAAACTTTTTGAAAATCAATCAAAGTGTTTGATATAAATTAAAACATTTAACACTTTGAAAGTTTCACTTTTGAGAAATACTCCCCTTACACATGTGCATTGATATTCTAAATTATTTTGCACATGGAGGAAAGAGTTGATTGCACTTTGAGTCTTTTAGATCACTTTGTTATTCCATACACTTAAGCATTTATCTTTCTTGATCACATTTTAATCCAATTTTCTCCCCCTCAAAAATAGCATATCATATGATATTTTTGATATCAATGGATTAAAATAGCTATATGAGATTTTAAAAACACATGGGAGAAAACGGATATAGCCAGATTATGATTTAGAACCTTCTGAATGTTCTAAACAAATTTGAAAAACTAGTTGTGTCAAAGTATGTCGATATCTAAAACGAATGGTCAGTAGATTGCTCACTCCTCATCTTGTTAAATTCAGGAAACGATCATAACCGGATACAATCTTCACCATTTATACGCTTATCGATATAAACACACTTGACAACAACTATTTTTATATCGATTATTATTTATGTGTTCAAAATATTTTCCTTTATACTCCCCCTTAAAAATATATCAAATGATTGAATAAGAAAGGGAGTGTTGAACACACAATTTGAAAGATTTTGAAAAATCTTTTTGAATAACTCTTGAAAATTTGTGTTTAAACTTTTGTATACCATTTTACTTGAGCTCAAGATTTGTTATATCTTAAATGAAATAGCTCAAGTCCGAGAAGTTATAAGCTTCCCGTTGTGAGGATAAATGTACAAAAATGTACACTTTTCTTTATTTGAAGAACGAGTCCTAAGCTGACATTTACTTAGAAGTCGTATGTCCCGAGCACACTTTTTGAAAAAAATTTGATAAGAAATTGCCCGGGACAAAGAAGATTTCTCTTCTTTTGAAGATAAAGAGCATTGAAACGTACACTTTTCTTTTATTTGAAAACTGAGTTGTTATCTGAAATTTAATAACAAGCCATTGACTTGAGCTACAAAACTTTAAATATTTTTGAAGAATACTAGTAATCTAATGAATCAATCAAGAACAATAAGTGAGATGTGGGTTGGATTGTTAGAGAGAAACTTGGAACTTTGGTCAACGATGTAGAAGAAACTAGTTTTACCTCAATACGTCGTATCCATCAAGAAGATATGGCGTATCTTCACAGATAACCACGAAGGATTTGAGACCCGCGATACTGCCGTAGCCAGGAGAAGTCAATTACGTCGTTTTCATAATTTATTTATTAAATATTATTGGAAGGATACTCAAACGTTGGTTCCTTAACTCAGAAAACCCTAATACGCGTATCCCAACACTTGCCGCATACGGCCGTGTTGTCGGACGAGTTTCCAGCTCTCTAAATAGGCGATCCTAAATTCAGTTTTCTATGATTTCCAAGCCTCTGACTAAGTTGACTCAGAAAGATAAGAAATATGTTAGGTCTTATTTATCTTGAATCATACATTATCAATCATGGAAGCTTAGAGAGAATAGTAGTGGAGGGAAAATATTCAAATTTCAAATGTTATAAATGGAGGGAAAAGGGAAAATGTTTATTACAAAGCATCACCCTCTAATGATGATTAGAAGGGTATTTATAGGAGAAGGAAGGAGCTTTCCCTTCCTTTATTTTTCACTTCTAGTCCCTAATCTTTGGTAATTAAGCTATTTCATTCTTTTAGCATAATACACCTTATTACAAGCTACTTTATACTAAACAAAATAAAGACTACTAACTAAACCACATAATCGACACTTTTTATGAACCTAACAATCTCCCCCTAAGGGTCGATTATTCTGGGCGTTCTCTTCGAGGTCCAAGTGGTCTTCCATTCACATACATCTCCCATCTTCTCATTTGATTACGATGCTTCAATGTAACTTTAATCTCTTCTTCAAACAATTTTAGATACTCAACTTCATCATTGGTGAGTTCTCTTTATACATAACCATATTTCACATCATATTGTAATTTTTTAATCCTTCTAGTACTCTGTTCAACATTGCATCACAAAACTTATGAATCTCTGAATGTCTCATCACCCTTTTCTCTTTCTTTCTATTCTTGTATATGATTCCATGCACGGGCTCATAGATGATAGAGAACATTTTGTGCTTTTCAACTCCCGGGAAAGACATTGTTGGTGCAGTGAGATTAACTTTCTATTGATAACTTTCAATTCCAAGCTGAAAATCATGCACTCTTTCCCATATCACTGAACTTCTGATGAATACTGATAAAGACCATAGCAACCCTATTTCTGCATAGTTAGGAACCTTGCCATTCATAATCAGCAAATACATATCCTCAATATCATACTTATTGAGATTCTTGTAATCAAGCTCGTAATCGACACAATGCACTCATTAGCTCTTCTTGCAACTATCTTTATGACAAACTTGTATTCATTACCCACTTCCCAGTATGTCTTGATAACTTGAATGATCTTTGAGTTCAAATAAATCTCTTCCTTTGGTTTTCCAAGCTCTTTTTATTTCCGTATGTAGAAGATCTTTGCATGAGGATTCTTCCAATGTTCAACACCATATCGAGCATAAGAATTGAATTTCTTAACACACTTATTCACCTATCTGGAAGTGCATTCTTCGATATCATCATCATTAAAGATGATTGCTGGAAACTTATGAAGTAACAATATGATTTTCTTAGGCCCTGAACTTCCTTTCTTCAGATACAAAAGGTCTTGATTTATTAGAGATAGTGCTGGAGCTTCGGGATCTCTTTGACAGCTTTGAACGAGAGGTGTGGTCTTTCGTGGATGTGGAGAGACAAGAATTTCCTTTCTACTTTCCCAAACAATGTCACTTTACAAGAAATTCTTCATCTGATCAATATGATATTGATGCTCATCTCCTGAAGTACATCTTTGTCTCAACATCTCATCTGCCATTTTCTTTAACTTTGCTTCATCAATAGTCAGTGATACTTCTTTTATAATATGTTGTGACACTTGCTTTGTTGGTATTTCATCATCATCTGAAGCATAAGAATCAGTCCAAAAATCATAATCATCTTCTTGCTCTTGATTACCTAAAGTAGAAGGACCTCATTCCTCTTCATTAACTTATCCAGATGATGACTCTCCAGACACATACACTTCATACTCAGATGTCTTCTGCTGCTTTGCAATATTCTCCCCCTTAAGACGAGCATCATCATGAGGATCGTCCTGATCTCTTGGGCGAACGGTAGAAGGTCTACATGTAGTTTATGGTACCTAAAGATTCTCAAACTTCATCTGAAGTGCAAGCCATATTGCTATGTCTTGTTGTTGCAATTGAGGATTGTCTTTCATAGAGAGATATAGTTGATATTGTTGTTCTAGAACAGATAGTGTTTGTGTTTAAGCTGGGTGAACATGAAGGATGTGACCAGACATATAACTTCGTACTTACGCATCAACTTGAGAAGGAATGTGATGGTCAATTACTTTCTAAATTTGTAAGGAGATTTCAGCCTGTATACTCCCACGCTCTTGTAAGATGGCTTTAGCAATCATCTGTTCCATCTCTTCTTTAGTCTTTTGTCTCTCCATAATCAGCCCTTCCGCTACATATATTGGAACTTGATCTCTAACCTGCTCAG
>BQNB010085970.1:3777-28318 GCA_026074375.1 Tanacetum coccineum | reverse complement strand
TTTCGATATCAATCTCACAATCAGAAAAGACGAACATTCGGCAATTATTATAAGGTAAATTTTATTTTATTATAAATTTTTTATTTTTAATTGAAAATTGTTATGGTTTATCAAATTTAAAGCCTTAAGCTATTGATCTTTAGTTGGAGCTTCGAAGAGTTTGTGACTTATAGTGTATTAGAGTAATAGAACTTGAGTTTGTATAATAATTTTAAAGTATGATAAATTGATAATAAGTAAAGATAGTTTAAAGATACAATATAATGTCTAGGTGATTAGGTCAAGTTTGTTTTTTAGTTTTTACCTAGTAGTTATTCATTCTTTATAAAAGTTATAGGTTGTTGATTACTTATTTTTTATTGAATTGGTAACAGAGAAGGTACCCCTTGATACTGACGTTTCAGATGACTTTAAAATAAAGCCTACTGTTATGTCAGATGCTAGTACTAAAAAGTCTTATTAAAAAAAATTATGGAAAAAAGTGACTTTTCAAATTTGAATTTTCTAGCATCTGATGACATGCGCTCCTTTACAACCAAAACTCAATGGAATAGGCTAAAGTCGGCAACTCCTTATGGGCTTGGGTCATCAAAGGAAAACCTAAAAGATGAAAATCCAAGTAAGGTGGAAGTTGGGCTAGGTGTAAATTAGTTGGCCACTATTAATTCATTTAGATGTAAAAAAAAAGAAAAAAAATCTCTTAATTACATCTATGGAAACGATTAATTTAAAGCATTTATCATAGCTCAAAAGGTTGTGTTTGGTTGCAATATTGAGGTCTCGGTATATTCAAAGGTGAATGGTTATTGTTGCAATTCCGACTCGGATATTGGTAGATAACAAAGGCGTAAAATTGGTGTTTTCTAATGGTTTTGAGATGTTTTTTCGATGTCTCGGAAAAAGGATATTGGTATTTCTTAAGTTTTTTTGTGGTAAGTTGTTTGGTTTTGTGTTTACGTTATCACTTTTACTTTGCTTTTTTGTATTTGTTAGCTTCTTGCTAGCATTTTAATGAAATTATGTTTTCCGTTCCAAAAAATAAAAGTTTGATTAAATTATCTACAACAGTGCCACCCATAACAATCCCACAAAAAAATCACACTCACACTTATCATTTGTACCATAAATAAATTCAACATACACATACACAATTACAAATTCACTAAAAAATTTCAACTAAAAACAAATAAAAATAAACTAAAAGAAAATAATTACATACAAAACATACTATTAACATCCCACAAACAATTCCTTTTAAACACTAAAAACAAAATAAATTCTACCCAAAAAAACAAAACCCTTCCCACTTTCATCACACAACTCCTTTACACTATCCAATAACCCACAACATCATTCTCACCCCTATCACCAACTAAATAAACTCCCCTCCCATACAAAAATACAACCCAACCCTAATACACTCCCAAACCACCCCAAATATCACATATAAACAAACAAAAATCACAACATGAGACCAACAACCAAACCCAACCCCACACTCACACCACACACCACTCCAAACAAACCCATCCCCAATCACCCATAATACCACAAACCAACTCTACTCCAAACACTAAACCACCCACTAAACTCTATACCAACACCCCCCATCCCCCTCTACCACCCACCATCCCACCCCCCAACACCCACCTAACATATCAACTCAACAATTTTCCTATCCCTCCACAAACTATTAAAACTTAACAACAAAATTCCACAACTACCCACAACCCATACACTTTACCAATAATGTGTGTGAATACACCATATCACGTGTCTCTAATCTCATTACCAAATCCAAACACATCCACCACACATATGTGATAACCTCACACCACCCTAGACCTACGATCCCCCACCAATTGATCCCCACCCCACACACAGTACCACACTGAGTCACCACCCCTCCTAAAAGACTCTCCCCTATACTCAAAAAGTCGTGCCACTGTCTCAAACACTCCATATATTGTGTGTGCAACCCCTCTCCAGATAAAAAACAGACCCCTCTACCCCTCTCACAATACATCACATGCACTCCCCCCACATCCCCTCACTCCATTGTACCATCCACAACTGAGTTCCACCACACCACCTTTTCTCATTCTATATACAAGAAAACATCAAGTCAATACTAATGTGTGATCATCTCCTCAAGAGTGCAAAATAGTCATCCTCTGTCCCTACCACTGAAATGTGTACAACCTATACCATACTAGATTGTTGATAATCATCCTAGCCATGTGATCACCTGTCACCATCTCCCAACCCCCCACACAAACTCAAACAGTCATGTAATATGTCTCACACAAACTCAACCCTCCTCTCTCCTGTCATGATAATCAATCTACCTCTCCGCTACCCAGAGTCTATCCTACCGTGCACCAATCTATCGTCCATCCTCAGTACTCCACTCCCTACAGATAGACAGTATGACAGATCCCATCCCCAGACTTCTCTCACACTAGATACGTGATCACTATCACCTGACGTGAAAACTCCAACATCAATATCACACATAAACAGTATATCAACATAGACATTGCCTCAACAATAATGATATCAATATTGTCAACAATAAACGTCTGTGTCCTACCGTGCAAGTATGTACACTTCATTATCTCTGAGACTCTACGCGATCCAAACCAACCGCACATCCTGTTGACCTATCACTCATCCACCTCACTCCGTCTAAACCCACTCTTCCAGATACCTGTAAAATTCAATCATCTGTCACTAATTAGTGCGTGCACACACCAACTCAGTGCCCCATGTAACCCACCTCTATGACTCGCCTCTAAACCTACCTGACGACTCCACTTGTATGACGTGTATCGTGCATGTGACACAACGATTTCAGGTATCCGTATCTACGTCGCGATTCGTGTGTCCACGTAGTAGTATAACCCTCCAAGATCATCACGTCCTAGTGTCACATTCTATGATAAAGACTTTAATCCAAATAACCTGAATTGCCCTCCCCCCCCTCAATATCTCACAACTGGAGCTCCATGTAAACTCTCCCGTATGTGTGCGACCTAGACCAAACTGCCACAACCCCCCGAATGTTCATCCCAATACTAGATAACACAGTAGTGTTGTCCATTTAATGTTAGTGGTGATCAATTCTATCTCCACACACCTTGAGTATATCTTTGACTAAACTGTTATAACACAAATCCTACCTCCTTCCCAAACCGCCCTCTGACGTCTAGTCCCCATTCCCTGTTGTACGCACCCCATAACATAACTCTCAATCTAATAATCTCACCTATATCTCTAACTACACCACTCAGATGCCTGTGAAGACAAAATATAATACATGCTGTAAGACCAACCAACTTAACAAATTATTCAAATTATCACACCTATCACAATCTGAAGTCACAGTCTCTCATAGATCTCACCCACTCACCCTAGTATGACCTTCAGCACAGTATGAACCATCCCATCATAAGAACAATATAATGATGTAACTCTCACAACGATCAACCAGTCGCGCCAATATATGATGTCTAGTATATATAACACTGTTATTATGTGTCCCAAATAATGTGATCTACATCAATACAATGATATTTTATAATCCAATCATAATAGACGAGCGCACTGTTGCAATAAGCACTGTGTAAGTTGAATATCCTTGACCAAACATGATCTCCAAATTGTTTTGTGTTCTATGACAGACAAATTAGATGCCATCACATCATACGTCTATAAGATATACTGCGACAGATAAATGCACAATGAGAGAGAAAAGAAGACGCCCTAACTAAAATTAAGTATCTGGTGAACGCATCTTTACCTACCACATATAGTATAGAAGCGACACAGTCTTAAAAGAATTGCATAATCACAAACTGTCTTGTGAGCCCAAGCGTGACTGAGTTCTATAACAAATAAGTCCTCATATCTCTACATGTAACTTGTGCTGCTCTTAAGAATTTTTGAGATAGCCTCATTGTGACACATTTCAAAAACACATGTCCCAGTACTATGTGATGAATCAGAAAAGTGCACTATCTGTCGCACTAGTTCGTCTAGCGCGAAGATAGGAGTAGAAGAGATAAAAATAATCAGTTGTTTGATTCTAATTATGCTACTAGCAAAAACCTCTCCTCACTTGTACCAAGTGTCAAAAGTCTTTTTTTCATATCACTATCTAATTTTAAGATGAATCTCCACACATTCTTCTCAGTGTAGTATGTTGTGTAGAGAACAGTACTGTGATTGTTAGTGTGAACTCTCTCCACTATGAGTCTGTTTTATGAGGTTAGTTGGTTGTTTTCATGTGGTATGTGAAGACTAACTTTTGAATGTAGATCTCTGAAATTAAGTTACTTCTGTACGCTCGAGGCGTCTGCGAAGACTAGAAAGAGTTTGAAAGTGTGATGTAGTGAATTTGTCTTGTTACTAATACTGTTTGTTAGATCTATTTTTGACTCTTGTGAGTAAAATGTAGATGTGTAAAATACATTAACTAACTTTATATTCTACTGACTTTTTAGATGATCTGAGAGTAGTCGTATGTGTGTAATGATGAGTGTGAAATTATTTAAATTTGTCAATGAATACTAAGAAGATTAGACCTCTATTAGTTCTGCCATTACAATGTAGATATGAGGTATGATAGTATCTATATTATATCGATGTCTTTTGAGGAATAAAGACGAATAATCTGTGTCAATAAGATACATAACTCTCCAGAGTACTCATGCATCGCTATCACTCTCTCTTGTTGTAAAAATGTTTAAGGTGTCTTTGTGTATGTCAGTGTTGTCTCACCTCAATACTATACACTCAACAATACATGACATGTAATAATTGTGCATAATGTAGGAGTGTTTTATATAGTACATAGATGAGACATATAGAGTAGTGTACTGTGTAATTTATTCGGATTGTTTAGAATGTGACTATTCTCTTATGTTTGTCTGTATAAATGTTTGAGTCTAGTGTCTCTACTCTTTGATGAAGAGTCAGAGAGTTGAACACTGTAATAGAGAATTAGTCTAGAGACGAAGAGTATGATGTAGTCAATAAATGTAGTGAGGACAATAGTATGAGTTGTTGTTGTGATGTTGTGAAGAAACTGCAGATCATGAGTAAGTAGATATAGAGTGTACATAACTTCTTGGTGCATGATTGAAGAATTTTGTTGAGGATGAGTGAATACACAGCACAAATGGAATGTGTCAGTTGTGGTTTTGATAGTGAGTATACCCGCGATAATAAGAGTGTATTTAACAATTTAGTCAAGAGTATATACGAGTACCGTGTAACCATAGAGAAGAACAAATTAGACAATAAATATCGTTTACTGTAGCGACACAAATGAGGATGTAATTAGAGAGTGGATGTTGCGTATTGTGTAACTCTAGAGGAATTGTGTGTTGTTCGTGTGTGCGACTCTAGTAACGTGAGAGAGACAGATTGTGCAAGGTGAAGATGTCAGTGTATATGTTTGTTATTGTGTCACCGCATGTTTATTTTGAACTAGCATTGTTGAGGTTGGAGAATGTCGTGAATAAAGATAGTGTAAAGATTGTTGTATGTCTAATTTGACCTATGTAAGCATTCAGGCTCTGTGTTCTTGAAGAGTGGACGCGTTAGAGGTGAGCATGAGAAAACGCTCGCGCTCTATTGTGCTGTTGAGTGAAGAGTGATTAAAGATATTGTTTGCTGAGTGTAAACAATACGCGTATTTTACTATGTTGTGTGTGATGAATAGCGCTGAGATCATGTATAGACGATTTTTAAATGTGCTTAACTAGCGTAGACTGATTATCGTGTGTAGAAGAGTGTTGTAGAAGAAGATAACAAGAGTGTATTCGCATTTAAGAGGGATACACTCTAGATGTTGGTACGCCTACCGCGTGTTGTATAGCCATTTGTGTGTTATCATAATATTGAGTGTGTGCTATGCTCTGAGTTTACCTCTCTGAGAGAAAAGACGGACATCGTGGGATTTAAGGTGTCGGTGCACAGTTTTATAGAGATAGAGGTGATAGTGAAGTTATCTTGAGAGTGAAATTTGGAGAGTGTAGAGTGAAAGAGAGGTGTTAGATGTGAGCGAAGAGATAATATAGAGTAACCCACTCTAAGTTGATGTAGAATTTTTATGGACTATATGGCTTGAGAATGATATTCGTTCGTCGCGCGTAATACGAACCTGTAGATGATATGTGTGTGTGCTTCTACGCGCAAAAAGTAGATCTTACTGGAAACTGTATTGAATGTGACATATCATAGATGTTATGTGTAGTGTGTCCGTTGTTAGATCTCATACTAGGTAGACTCTAAAGATCAAGTACAATCTGTAGTATATGTTGTGTAGTGCCGCATGCGCTTTGTGTAGAACTGTGCGAAGCATGTCTTGCAGAGTTTGAGGCTGCAGGGTGTGGAGAATAAGATTCCAGAGTAGAAAGTGCGCATAGATGCACAGATGTATGACAGTACTCGGAGAAGTATCAATGAGAGCTCCTGCCCCGTCTTCTCATTCGCAGTATAATCGGTTGACCTAGAGATGAAAGAGGATTCTAGTCTGTGAGAGAGATAATACACAACAGGCGGCCCCAAAAACGCGAATACTGTGGTATCTAATGTGTATTGCAGTGTGCTATCGTGATAGTTGGTCGTCTGTGTGGCAGCTTGCGCGTTATGTGAGAATATGTGACTCGTAATAGAGATTGAGTGTGCTCGCGCAGAGAAAAGATACAGAATTATATTGACGATCAGACGTAGAAACCCTTCTGTTTTCGTTAGATAGATCTCAGAGATTAGATATGTGGTGGTGAGATGTCTAGTAAATGTAGCTCTCGAGTCCTATTTGTTGCGTCCTACTATGAGACGATCGTGCGCGGAGTATCCAATGCTGATGTGCACAGATTGTGTAGAAGTGATACGGCCCCCCTATGGAGGCCAGTCTCGGAGAGTATGTATGAGAGTCAGTGAGCTGTAGAGTAGTTTGTGCTTTTAGGTGAGAAGTGTTTGTGGGTGAGTAATAGTTGGTCTACCATTGTCAAGATTGCGTTTGTGATGTTGCTGTGATAGAAATTAGGTTTCGTGAGGTCACTTGCATGCGCTCAGCTACTGTTCAAACAGTTGATTTTAGCAACATGATGCGTAAGTACATGACTCTTAACTCAGACGGCACTTTGCTCACACGCCGTCATTGTTTCCAACGAAATCTTGTTCGACTTTCGAATATGATTTAAGGACCGTTTGTGAAAGCTTGTGATGTAAAGGATAGTCAACGCTGCGTCGGCTGCGTTGACTTCACCGGCTTGTGATGAAGATGTCATGTTAGTTATGATAGATGATAAGTAATCAGCTGCTCCAACTGATTCCATCAACCGTTTGTTCTTTTCGTTCTCCATAACAATTGTTTTCAATCTTTGTAACTTTTCATTTTAAGTTGAGGAGACTTTGAATCTTTGAGAAGTTTGACAATTTCTGTTTTGGAGATTAAAGGTCGTGGTGTTGGGAACCTTTCGATTCCGATCCAGATGAGGCGTTGATCGTGCACCAAGATTGGATTAATCAACGAAGTGTATGGTTTGGCGTGAGCTCGATATCAGTTTCAACAAGTTTGGTCATGGGACAAACTTCATTCTTTAGAGTAAACAACCAATTCTCTATGCTATCACGATCATATGTGATCCCCGTGGAGAGAGTTACAGGATCTTTCATGATCTCTAGTGAAATCGGGCATAAGAAAAATCTTGGTACTTCGACTTCATTTTGAAGATCAGCCATTTTTATCAAGAATTTATGAAATAAAGATTGTTAAGTTGAGAGCTTTTTTTGATATGAAATTGCTATGAATGATTGAGTTATGACCATAAACGATTTGGTCTTATGACAAAAGTTCCATAAGGAACAAGTTCTAATCAAAGAACAAAAGAAGCAATCCTAGCCACTCATCTTATGTTCATCCAGTGGCTAAAATTCAATCATTAAATGAGGAGAGAGAAAAAATCATTTTCCACCTTTTTTTAAAAATTAAATTATCTTGCAAACGGTAAATCGTCAAACGACAAAAAATATACCATCGCGACGAGAATTAAATTACCTTTCTATAGAGTAGCATCTTGATATATATTTTCGAAGATTTTTTTTGGATCTTCTATTTTTATTTTTTTTATTTACGTTTCCGAAAATCACATGTGATTCATTTCGAATCACGTGTGATTTATCTCGAATCACGTGTGATTCACTACTTTAAAAATCACAAAGGTCAAGTGATTTTAGAAATCACGTGTAATTTTTTTGGCAAAAATTTTAACACTAGAAAGTCGTCAAAATTATACGAACTTAATTTTTTAAATTATGTTTGTAAAAATCTCATGTGTTTTTATGAAATCACATGAGATTTTATGAGATCACATGTGATTTTATGAGATCACATGTGATTTGTGCTACAGATCACATGTGATTGTGATATAAATCACATGTGATTTTCCGAGACGTAAAAAAAAAAAAAGACTTCGAATTTTTTTTATCGAACATATATCAAGATGCCACTCTATAGAAAGGTAATTTAATTCTCGTCGCGATGGTGTATTTTTTTATCGTTTGACGATTTACCGTTTGCAAGATAATTCATTTTGAAAAAAAAAAAGTGGAAAGTTATTTTTTCTCTCTCCTCATTTAATGATTGAATTTTAGCCATTGGATGAAAATAAGATGAGTGGCTAGGATTGCTTCTTTTGTTCTTTGATTAGAACTTGTTCCTTATTGAACTCACGATGTCAAGGATATTAGTATATTGAAAATGATAAAGTCAAAACACGCATAAACTTTGACTTATCAAAGGGTAAGACAATTTCCATTTGGTCATATATGCATGTAGGATAATTAATCCAAGTGTGTGTGCAAGTTGTGTGGATTGAGTGGACTAGTACTACGATATAAACAAACAATTTCTTTCTTTGTTTAGAAATGTGCACTTTAGATCTTTGTGGTTTTAGCTTTTTTTTTTTAAGAAAAGTTCTGAGATTCATCACCGTGGGTAATGTCTATTTTGTAGCTTAATTGATTATGTGAAAAGAACCATTTTTTGTTTTTATTCTTTTAGAGAAAAAACAAACTCAAACATTATCATCCACGTTAAATGTTAAAACGTTATAGATAAAAAAAGTGTAGTCAAGCGTTTAATTTTAGAAATATAAGGAAATGATTACTTATAATTAACGGTGAACATGTACTTAAGTTTGTATCGAAATCAATCCACAAATTTTTTGCATGATTATTAGAAAGAACTAGCAGTGTTAACAAATTAACTTAGGGTTAATATTTGTTGCTCATGAATATAAATTTAAGACTTAGAAATAATTAAAGGCTTGATAACAAGATTTTGCTTTAACATTTTGTAACGCCCCGACCCCAAAGGGTAGAAGTATTACAAATATGGTGTGACATCAAAGGCATACATAATCATAACACAAGCATAAACAGCGAAAGTCTCAATAAATAACCAAAGGAAAATAAGTCAACATGACTTAAGGTACATAAATTCTTAAAAGACAGACATATCCAAACGAAATAACCGAAATAACGAATGTCTCGAAAAGAAACAATTCATATATCAAAACTAAGATCTCTAGGGTAAGTCCACACTCAGCACTCATAGCCTGAAAGCAACTCCAAACTCATGCTTAGAACTGCGACAGGTTCGGAAAAGAAGTGCTGGGCTGAGTTCAAAGCACATTGAACAAATATATATTATCCGAACGCAAAAGATAACGGAAAATAAAAGGATACGATATAGGTGCAAAGGATTTCAAAGACATGATCTAAAGGAATAAAAATATAAGGTAAGACAAATCAGAAGTTTCAATTCATAGTGTAAAGGGTAGATGAATCAGAATCGATTCAAGCTACCATTTTACCAAGCCCATAACAAAATCGTATCTTTAGTTACCATGGAGTCAGAGCTCAAATTGTTGTGAAAAGAGTGGAATGAACAATACATCAGGTCCCAAATATCCATATATAATATGTCTTAATCCATCGATACAAAACAAATTTAGGATGCATCCATACGCCCCTTAAACAAATAATTAATCTTTAAAATGCGCATATAATATAAATGGGGGGACGGCGTAGAAATCACTCTTCAACATGAGTCATGCCAAAGGTGCATCAATGACACGGCCATGTTACCTTCATGGCTAGGAAACAAATAGTGGCTTGGGTCTCAAACTGAAGGGTTCAAAGCAAAGTCATATCAAAGTTCATTTCAAAGGGATCATAGCAAATGTTCAATGTCAAAGGTTCAAATATCAAAGGTAGCATAGCAGGGTTCAGATATAACAAAATAACAGATCATATAAGAGAACCAAGATAAAAGGCTCAGAGCAAATGGAGCAAATCACATAAGCAATCAAAGATAGAGAAGAATATGTCATGAGAAACCTTAACGATAAGGTCAGAATATCTGTACCTTATTCCGAAGCAAAGAAATACTCAAAGAAAAACACCACAGGAATATCAAAATCACTCCCTCTTGACCGAACCTAAAGAAATGATGAATTCGAATTACAAACCATTCATTTAAGTTATACTTTCCATTTTTAGTAAGTTTCCATTTTTAGTAACTTTCTATTTTTAGTAACTTTCCATTTTTAGTAACTTTCCATTTTTAGTAACTTTTCATTTTTAGTAAGTTTCCAAAATTAGTAATATTCATCATTTGAGATTCTATTAAGTTATTTTGAATAGTTAGGGACTCTAACAAGTCAACCTTACAAGTTTAGGGTTAAATATGAACTTTCCATATTTTAGGGTTTAATATACAAAATCAACAATTTTCAAGGTTGTAAGATAAGTTGTAATGTCAACGTTCGTTCAGTTTTTCTCAGATGTATACCAGATTCTTTTTCTGTGTGATATCACAGCTCGAAAACACTCGTGTAATTTTACCTCTAAATTTTACATATGTTTTATCGCATTGTCGTTTTATTTCATTAAGTTAAAGCATTAAACTGCGTTTAATCTATCCCATTGACTATATCACAAAGAACAAGCTCATATAAGATTCTCAAATATGAACAAAAATCATTACTTTCTACATTCACTCATATTCTCCACATCGAGTCTCAAACCTTCATGTTTTTAGTGAATTTACATGATCCTCGCTCCTTCTATTTTAATAAATTGCTAATTCACGTAACTGTACCTTCATTATATGTCATATTAACCATTTTTAAGCACCGCAAAATAAATCAATATGACAGTGTTTATACCACCATACCAACCGCTTCTTTCTTATAATGATATTATAAATCGTACATAACATTGTCACTTAATAAATAGGACCCAATAGTGTGTTCGAGATAGATAATTGTACACGCAACTAGACATCGTTCACTGTATACTTTAAATGTGTCACAAGTCGCGGCAAATCAATTAAATCCACAAAACCCTAATTTGATTTTTCCAAACACAAACCACAATTATTTCCCAATCATTGGCATTAAATGCACCTGGAAAAATTATCAAAACATAACCTAATTTTATTTCTTTCCTTTTTCCTTTAATTCGTTGCAATCGGCAACATTGATAAATCCCATAATATTTCGAATCCTTACTAAAATTTTCCAACAATTCTATCTGTGTTCTATGTGATAGAAACAACCTTATAAAAATATAAAATCCATTGTACAAATATTATTTGTGCCGATTTCATAATTAGCTAATATTTAGGGTTTGCTTACTGTTTTATTTATAAAATCAAAATTAACATGCATGATAATTTTTCTCCATGCATGAACGTATTAATATGATGAAAATTGAGATTACAAAGAATGTACTCTTGATGCATTGTTGTGTGATGCTTTAGTATAGAGAATTTAAAGGTGTGTTGTCTGTTGAGTATTTCGAACCAAAACAATTACCCCGATTGAACCAAGCCTTAAAAAATCTTCCCACTATTTTTCCCACAATCCTTGACCTTCAAAACACCTTATAAAAATCGTACTTGACCTTGGAAAAATCTTGTTCTACCTCTTTTGTATTTTAGGGTTTTCGGTGATATTGTTTTTAGGAATTTAACAAAATAAAATGAAATAAAGATAATATGGAGAAGTTTGGCCGAGTTTATGGGCTTTTAAATATGACTAAATCAGAATTTTAACTTGCCAAATTATTTTTGTAATTATCTTAATTTATTTGGTTTAATTTTAATGTATAAATAAATATATAATTATAATTAGGCTAAAATTATATATACATAAGTATTAATTATTTTTCTTACAAAATACAAGGTATTTTAAATCTTATATAAATTCCATAATTGTCATAAGTTGTATTTTTATAATTTCTAACATTTAAATGAAGTTTATTTAAGCTTTTATGGAATTTTCTTGCATTAGGGGTATTTTGGTAATTTTACACTTGTTGAGATTTTTAGGTTTTACACATTTGATGTCTCTGGTTTAATCTATATAGATTATAAGATTAAGAGTTTAAGAGGAACTCTAATACAATTTGAAAAAGCTTTTCAAATCGCTTTCTAGCATTGTGGGAAAAACTTTTTAACTAAATAGTAAATAACTTGATAATTATGAAAGAAAACACACACATACCATGATTAATTCTTGCGGAATTGGTTATTGTTGTTGTACGAAAGAAATACACACAGCTACCAATCTATATTATAGATTGATGTGTGTCTTTTCTTCTTATGTAATTGTCAAATATAGTAGTTTTTCAGATTTCTATGTTTATTAGGTTGCAGTCTAACATGAGATGTGCGCTCTTTCAGTTCCGATGTGCTTACTTGTGTCTTCATTGATTTCACTAGATCATTTTGTATGATTATTTTCAAGTTGAGCCTAATTATCCAACTAGACCATGTCCAAACTTTAAGTAATTGGTCAAGATTTAAGGGCCTCATAACTCATGCCATACATGCATCTCATACTATTTTCATTCTATTGATCAACCCGTCCAAGGTTGACTTGACACAGTAGCCAGTTTGCAGGATATAAAATAAGACATGCCAAGTATTAAAGTGATTTGGTTCATGCATATGCTTTGACGGTGGTTAATTGTCTGCCAATAAATCCTTTGACCTTAAACCACCAATGGAAATATGTGTGTCAAGATGGGTTACCCACAATTGTTGTCGATGTCGATGGTGATAAAAAAAGACTAATATATTCCTTTTTTTCCACAAATCTCTCCTTTACATGACGTTCACGTATTATTTTGGTGGTTACCGACAATAGTAAACACCAAACGGATGAGGCGTTCCTAATCTATATCTATACTATTATATAAAACATTTACAATGTGAGTCCCATCAAAAATTAAGATAAATGGGTGCAATCTTGACCATCCATCTTATTTTAAAAGATCACATCATAGAGTGACATGTGTCACTTCTTAATTAAAATATCACTTTTATTTTCAATTTGACATAACTTTTTATCTTTTTTTTTTATGATCTAATTTCACCGTATTTTCTAAAATTCCGTGATCTTTAATTCAACATCCTTTTTGATATACTAGTTGGTTACCCGCGCATAGCAGCGGTGATTAATAATGTCTTGAGCATTTAGGTGTGGAGTTTTTTTGGTTGGTCAACTTGTTTTATGGTTATTGAAGATCGTAGTGAATGGCAATGTCGGTTATTGAAGATCGTACTTAATGGCAATGTATATTGGCAAACGGAAAGCATGAAAAGTTTCGCGATTTGGGTGAGAATATAAAGTCTTAGGTGCTTTGTTCATAACAATTATCAATAAGCAGGTTCAATAATATACCATACTCTTTTAGTATTAAATACAGTACATATTAAATGAATTAGATTGGAAAATTTATGAAATTAGTTTTCCTTTTTTGGTTTGTCACACGACCCGCTCAATAAAAAGTTCACACACTAATTTTTGAAAAGTGGCCTACGTATAACTCGCTAAGAGTGCAGGCCCAAAACCGACCCGACCTAACCAAACCCGACCCGACCTGACCAAACCCGACCCCACCCGAAACATTTACTCGATTAACCAGAGTAAGTAAGTATGAACATTACTTATCTTAAACTACAACCAAGTTTAATATTGTAGTACGTTTATTGTTTATAAATGTTTCTTAAAAGTAAATAATCAATATATCGTCATTTTCATATAACGAAAATTATCCAACTGTTATTGCAAGGTTTACTTTAAATTTGTTGTGACAATCATTTTTAAAACTTTGTAGTTTTATGATTCATCCCATCTAAAGAATGCTAAACATATAAATAATATAAAAGAAAAGCAAACCCAAACACTCATAAATTAGACTTAGGGCTTGTTTTTATTTTATTAATTAAGTGGTTTGGAAGTATCACTTATGAACAACTTATTTGAGAGAGTGAGATTTTTGTGGCTCTACTCATTAAGATGAAACAAGGAATTGGGCCTTAGAGCAAGGGGTGTGGTGATTTATCACCTTCGCCACTTTTTAGCCACTCCTATGTGGCATGCAAATGGCTATCGCCATGATACCCCAAGAGCTAGCCACATTTTCGCCATGTGGTTTTAGCCACTTCTCCAACGCACAAACAAACAAAAAATTGCAACGTTCCATTTCAAACGGCTATAAACATTTAATATATTTTTTAAACTTTTTTTCACCCTTTTTATTATAAATACAACCTCCCACTTCACTTTTTTAAACACAAAAAATTGCATACGAGGCGAAGAAAGCAAAACAAATGGCGATGATAGAGTTCAAAGAAATGGAGTTTCTCACGATCGATGCTGATTCGCTGCCGAAACCTAAAGCGAGCATTATCCGAAGCAGACAAGAAAAAATCATTGCAAAATATACTCAACAGTGACCGGATAATAATCTAGTTTTTTATGTACTTTTTCCGTTCTTGTTTTTAAAATTCCGTATTGTACTTTTATTTCTGTATTGTAATTTGTATTTTTATTTAAATAAAATAAATTTAGTTTGTGTGAAAAATTGAGAAAAATAAATAAATTGGTGAGTGGTGGGACCCAAGTGGCTAAAATATGGTGTGTTATGAGTGATGGGGTATTTTGAGTTGTTGTGTTGAAATGAGGTGACGATGATGTGGCACTCAATGGGGCCCAAATGGCTAAAAATTTTTAGCCATTACCCTTGCTCTTAGGTAACCTCACACAATCCAAAGTTACAATACAAGCAAAACCAAACACAGCTTGGTCAAAGTCTAAGCTGCCACAACCACCCCTAAATCACATATAGGCGCCTGAAACACCAAACACCCTTATCACTTAAACTTTGATAAGTAACAATTTTTGATAAGGAACAATTCATATACAGCCAACAATAGCAATCAAACTTTGATAAGTAATAATTCAAGCTCAAAGAAAATAGATCTACAATAAAAAATCAATTAACAAATCAAGATTGGTAGCGGCTTCCCGCAGATGCCAGTGATGACGTCGTCGTGATTTCCGGTGGTGAACGGTGGATTCTGTTGAGTCCGGCGACTTTTGATTGGGTATGGTGGTTACGGTTTACATAGCAAAAGCAGTTGAAAGTGATGGTGGTTACGGTCGAGGTTGTTGGTGATGATGATTTTTGGCATATGGCGGCGATTGGCAGCGGAGACGACGGTTGTTGTGGCGGAGGAGACTGGATTGGGGAAGGGATGAGAAATGAGAGTTTGTGTGTGTTTAATGCTGGAGATATCAAGAGGCAGAGTAAATGAGGGAGTGAAATTACTTTGTACACGTGTCACTATTTTATTGGTTCTCCTTATCTTAATTTTAGACGGGACTCACGTGATAAATGCTTTATATAGTAGTAATAGATAATAACAACATTGTATGATTTTTAAAAATCCGTATTATCTTTTATATAAAAAAAAGATTTAGAAAATCTGGAAAAAGAGTTTGGATCGACTAATAGAAAAGCTGCAGTTTAAAATCGGGTCACCTAATTAGTCAACTAAAGTAAAAATTGAAGTTGATTTGGTAGAGACAAAAACTCGATATACATATGTTGTTGAGAGTTTTTTAATTTTTAATTTTTAATTTATGTGTATTAAATACATTATATTACTATGATTGATAATTAAATATTACAATCAAATCGTAAACTTTAAAAGAAATGTTAATCTTAAATCCACTTTATGCAACTTAAATGTAAAAGTCTCAATTTTCTTATTTTTTATAAAATTTATATCTTTAACAAATACATCACAATTTAAAGGGCAAGTAGTGTCATTATTATTAAACCGATCATAATACTAAAAACTCTGTAAAAATCCATGTTGTAAATATGAAGCTTAAACATGTTTTAGTAACTGTATGCACGAGATTATAATATATATTGACACTTATATAGTTATAATCACTCTATTTGACTTTTAAATATTATAGTGTTCCTTGCTACTCATATATTATATGTACATTCAGATTTTTGTTAGTTTATTATATTTGATATATAACGATTATGAGATTGTTATTAGAATTCATAAAAAGTAATTGCTTTGTCATTTTATGAAAATTTACAGTATCTACTTGATTGGTTATTTATAACAACCCGTAATTTTCCAGTATTTCATCAATTTAATATCTACTTACTATGTTAAGTACTACTTTTTCACGGTAATAAAATTTTCGTTTCATTCTATTCCATTACGTATCCCGACCTACCAAGAACTAGACCGACCACCCGACTCAACTGAACACCATTCATCGGTCCTCGTCCCGTGGTTTGGGCTAAAATTGTCATGCCTGTCTTTTTTTTTCGATCTATCTGGTTTGCGACCCGATCTCCCCTTAATTACATATATCTTATTAAGAACGTACATATTTGTATATCTAGTAAAATCGAAAACATCTAACCTGAGGAAAAACTTGAATTATAGAGAACATTCTCTTGATGCAATTCTCCCCTCACAATATTATGAAACATAAACTCTCCCATAAACAAAAAAACATTAATTTTTTTTATTTTGGTTTTTAGTTTTTTAATTTTTTTAAATTTCCCCCCCCCCCCCCCCCCGTCCTTAGTTGGCATGCTTATCCGGTAATACGAAACCAATGGCGAAGATGTTGACTATGCTAAGCTGTTCGGCTAACGACGGAATGGTTGTGTTATGCGGCAAATACCGTAGTTGCCTGCAATTAATATATGCGTATGAAGAACTGAGTAGTTGAATTATATTGCCGAATTATATCTAGTATCACTTAATTTGGTATCTGATTAGGGTTAAATTCTCGACCTAAACCACTGACCCTGGTTTATTAATTTCACCAGCAGTGTCAAATCAACCCTACCAATTTACTGTTTGAGCAAGACTTATTATTGCTTATGGGTCTATCTAGACCGATTTGTGCCTAAATGGCTTGGTGTAACAATTAGACTTACCCAAACGAGTCGTTCTTCTAAGTTCACACATATACATTATAAAGAATTTTTTGTACTTATATTTAGTCTAAATAATAGTACTTGTGAAAAGCTAAGCAAAAGTAAGTTTTTCAGCGTATTTTGTCTTTAGATGTTTTCTTGATCCTCTATCACAAAACTACTATATGTTAAAAAACGAAGAAAAATTTAGTAAAAGATCTTATTTTTCTTCTCCATCTCCAAAGGTTATGGTCCCTTCGTTTTTGTCTAAAACCGTTGTTGCTACTTTTAGTTCTAATTTCTAAAATCTATTTACTCATTTTTATCGTTGTAACAGTTGATTAAGTGGCTCAAAGTGCTAATTATATGGATTTGCAGATTGAACCTGAATCACAAACTCGACTCCTTGAACGTGACCATGGACACAGAAGATGTCTTGTTAGCTTTTGATTTTCAACCATACTATGTGTTCTGCGAAAAGTTATTATTTTTATGAAGTTAGTATGTTAGATTGTATTTGTATTGCTACAGATTTCCAGATTTAGTTTGTTTGCAAAATCGATTATGCAGTAAAACATACGTTAGCTCCAATTTTTTTTTGTTATATGTTCATAATTAATGACCACTTTTTTGGTCTCTAATGTCACCGTATGTGACGACTTTTTCGTCACTAATAGTAAATAAGTGACCACTTTTTCGTCACATTTGTCATTGTGACGAAATTTTTCATCACTAACTGGGTTAACGGGTGACGGCTATTCTCGTCACGGATAAGTGACCACGTATAATTTCGTCACCAACTGATTTAGTGACTGAGCTATAGCGACGACTGGTGACGACATTGATTTTCGTCACCAGACCTCTTTGTAACGAACTTTTACATTGTTAGTGACCAAACTGATTTCGTCACTAAAGGCCAATTTTCTTGCAGTGGCGAAAAGAACAAAAAATTTCCCTTACTAAACAAAGTAGGCTTTTTGTCACCGAAATTATAATTAAAATATGGCCGACTTCAATTTCAGTTCGGCTCTACGTTGAATTTTAGATATGTCACCCTAAGAGCATCAAGTGCAGTGACTCAAGTAAAATGGCGCATATACATCACGTCATGTCGCTTCACCATTTTTCCTTTCACTTCTTTTATCAATCACACATTAAAAAACACTCTTCTTAGTCACTCAAGTCAAAACATCACTTTTAAGACCCATCATACCTAATTAAAACACAAATGGGACACAAAAATCAATTAAGGAAAAACAAAACAAAAACACAAGTTTCGCGCACACTAATTTTTTCACTTGCACTTTGGCAAAAAGAGGGACGGCGGTGCAGTGACATGGCTTTAGCTTAAGCCAGATAGTGCGATGTAGATTTGGCGAGGAGATAAATTACTACACTCAATGCTCTAACAATGGCAGCTTATGTATAATTTTTTCAATGTCTTATTTTTGGCTGTAATGTCATAGAATAAATCATTTACTTTAGGAACTATTTAAAAGAAATCTGTAAAGTCCAAATGATTAAAAGGTTTAAAGGTTGTGAGGTAAAATCAAAATAAGTTTCAATTTAACATACAAGATTATGGATAGTATTTTAATATACACACATAAGGTATATAGCTTTTTGTTGATCCCTTGAAATCTGATATAAGGTTTATCAATTTAAACTAATCAGATTCCATGACAACGAAGTGAGTTTTAAACAGATATATATGAAGAATATAAAGAACAAGTGGTATGTGTTTAAATACACATACCTTTGACCACTAAAACCGGACTTAAATGACTAAAAACGTACCGTTTATTGTTTTCGACAGTGTGCGCGTTGGACACGTGAAGAAGAAATTTTGCTAACTCAGTGTTGGATCGAAACATCCGAGAATGGCCAAATCGGAGCCGACCGATCCGAGGATTCGTTTTGGGGACAGATTATGGATGACTTCAACACTAGTTCGACCCAAGGTTATCGTACCAGACATATGCTCACGGGTAAATGGACCAGGACCAACGCTGATTGCCAAAAGTTCAACGCTATTTACAAACATCTTGAACGTAAAAGCGGAGAAAATGAGGCGGATCACATCGAGGCTGCAAAGATAACTTTTGCAGCTCAACAGCCGAAGGGGAGAAAGTTTCAACTCGAGCATTGCTGGCGTATTTTAAGAGGTCACCCCAAATGGGACGCGCCTACACCCCTTGATACGGAGGATCACACCGAAATTTTTGGGGCTGATGTGAGACCTCGTCCCGCGGGCAAAACTCGACCCGCAAAAAAGACCAAATCTGAAACGACGGGGAGCAGCGGGGGAAGTGCATCGGGGTCTTTATCTGATTATGTATCTGAGGACTTAAGGCGCAAATTACAAGCCGGAACATCCGCATACGAGGCGAAGAAAGCAAAAGAAATGGCGATGATAGAGTTCAAAGAAATGGAGTTTCTCACGATTGATGCTGATTCGCTGCCGGAACCTAAAGCGAGCATTATCCGAAGCAGACAAGAAAAAATCATTGCAAAATATACTCAACAGTGACCGGATAATAATCTAGTTTTTTATGTACTTTTTCCGTTCTTGTTTTTAAAATTCCGTATTGTTTTTAAATTCCGTATTGTACTTTTATTTCTGTATTGTAATTTGTATTTTTATTTAAATGAAATAAATTTAGTTTGTGTGAAAAATTGAGAAAAATAAATAAATTGGTGAGTGGTGGGACCCAAGTGGCTAAAATATGGTGTGTTATGAGTGAGGGGGTATTTTGAGTTGTTGTGTTGAAATGAGGTGGCGATGATGTGACACTCAATGGGGCCCAAATGGCTAAACTTTTTTAGCCATTACCCTTGCTCTTAGGTAACCTCACACAATCCAAAGTTACAATACAAGCAAAACCAAACACAGCTTGGTCAAAGTCTAAGCTGCCACAACCACCCCTAAATCACATATAGGCGCCTGAAACACCAAACACCCTTATCACTCAAACTTTGATAAGTAACAATTTTTGATAAGGAACAATTCATATACAACCAACAATAGCAATCAAACTTTGATAAGTAACAATTCAAGCTCAAAGAAAATAGATCTGCAATAAAAAATCGGTTAACAAATCAAGAATGGTAGCGGCTTCCCGCAGATGCCAGTGATGACGTCGTCGTGATTTCCGATGGTGAACGGTGGATTCTGTTGAGTCCGACGACTTTCGATTGGGTATGGCAGTTACGGTTTACATAGCAAAAGCAGTTGAAAGTGATGGTGGTTACGGTCGAGGTTGTTGGTGACGATGATTTTTGGCATATGGCGGTGATTGGCAGCGGAGACGACGTTTATTGTGGCGGAGGAGACTGGATTGGGGAAGGGATGAGAGATGAGAGTTTGTGTGTGTTTAATGCTGGAGATATCAAGAGGCAGAGTAAATGAGGGAGTGAAACTACTTTGTACACGTGTCACTATTTTATTGGTTCTCCTTATCTTAATTTTAGACGGGACCCACGTGATAAATAATTTATATGGTAGTAATAGATAATCTTATTAAATTGTCTTTTTATCTCTTTCATGTAGGCTGGATGTGTCGAGTCAGTGACAATAGTTTGTCAAGCTGCAGTATATGGTTTGCTAGAATTCATTGCAATTTTAGACCATCAATCAAAGTGGACAATAATAATTGTAGTGATTGTGATGATTATACCGGTGACTTTATTAAGAGGAACTAAAAAGTTCAAATACCTTAACACAACATCAACAACTTTGTCCCAAGTCACAGCTTTTTGGTACAAACCCTGAAGAGACGACATCATATCCGTACAGATTTTTTCAACAATTTCTTGTCTTCCTAGTCCTTTCTCCAAAATGGAAGAAGTATGTTTGACTTCTAAAACCTTCGGTATACAACTCGCAATCTCTTCAAAAGATATTAATGGTTCACCAAAAAAAACTTTCATAAAATAAAGCAGATGCACCTTTCCCAAGCTGTTGGCTAAGATAACGGGAGCATCGAAGTACCTCGAAAAGTACTTCCCAATCCGGTTCACTTGATAAGTTAATCCCTTGGCTTAAATTTTTTCCAAATTCATCAAAAGACCCTGTAGCAAACAAATAATAAAAAAAATAGCATACATCATGACATTAGCAAATCAACAACCATTCAGTTAAAAATTTAACTGGGGCAATTTAGATTACTTTCAATCTGAGAGGTTGACAGAGCATATTTTTAAATCATCGGAAACTGGTCAAAATTCATCCAGAGTGCTCTAATAACGATCAAAATCTCTAAATCATTTTATAAAATTATGAGATTTCGAACTTTGCAAAATAGTTTTATGATATTTATTTAACACACCAACTATTTAGAAAACTGGAAAAATGAACAAAACGTGCCACTAACCCGGTAGCACCCGTACTCCAAGAATATCCTTTTTGACCGGAAGTTTTAGATATCCAAACATACCGAATGAAAGAAGCTCTATTTCCTTTCAACGACGCAATAGAGAAAATGATGATTTTCTTACTAAACCAACAACACCAGTTGATGAATCAAGAAATAACTCACAAGGTGCGTTCCCATGACACCAGTTATAGAAGTAGCCCGAACAAATTTTTTTAAGGCAGCATAGCATTGAAGGTGTAGAGGTTGAAGCTCCCTATGAAAATAAAAGATAACATATTACTAAAAAAAACTAAAGGTGGAATGTTTGACCCATACAAACACAAAGAGGTCGACTCGGATTAATATATTTGTAACGGTACAAAGAGATGAATTATTTTAACAAAATAAAGCAGGTCAAATGGCTCGCTACTTGCTGAAAGTGTAGTTCAATGTGAATATCTGATTGAGTTCATAAATCATTGAGTTAATTACATGGTTCGTATGTGGTTTAGGCCAAATCCATAATCTCGTCCCTATTTCTTTTTTCTTGCATGAATCGTCCCTATCTTGAAACTATGTAACACCGTTCGTCCCTATCTCAAGAGATAGGGACGAACCATGTAATTAACTCTAAATGATTTTACTCAATAATACAGATTATTTCTGTAATGATTAAGGGTATGTTTGGCGAAATGGGCTGGGGCTGGGGCTGAGGCTGAGGCTGAGGCTGGGGCTTATATTATAAGCCGAAATTGAAGTTTGTATTTTTTAAAACTTGTTTGGCAAATGGGCTGAGGCTGGGGCTTATTATTGTAAAATTATTAAAAAAGACGTAATTAAATAAATTTTTAGTATATGTTAGATATTTTTGTGGGTATATAAGTAATTTATGGTTCAAAAACCCCGGGCTAAAGTTTTTAGCCCTTATTATGAGGCTTATTTTATAAGCCGGCTTATTTTAAAAGCCCTTTCATAAGCCCGCGTGACAAACGAGACTTATTTTATAAGCCTACTTATTTTAAAAGCCCAAGCCCCCATAAGCCCCTAAAAGCCTTCAACCAAACACAACCTAAATATTCGTGATAATATTGACACAAACTATTGTTTCTACAATAATACATCTGGACAAAACTGTTCTAGGTCAACCCACCCTAAACGTTTTGTTGTATAAAACCAACAACTACACAACTAACATAGAGAGAGAAGCTATCTAGTAGCTAAGGATCAACCGAAAGTTAATTCTAACTTTCGTCTCTTGGTGGCTGATCCCGTATTTGATGGTGTTAACATCTCTATTCCCCGTAAAGTTGTCGAAAAGGTTAGCACACGTTTTGAACGCACTTTATATGGTTACTTTATTGGAAAGAGAATGGCGTTTCCGGTGGTTGAATACTATGCTAGGAATAACTGGGCGAAACATGGGCTGAAAAGGATTATGATGAACTCCAAAGGCTTCTTTTTCTTTAAATTTGATTCACGAGCTAGTCTAGAAGCTGTTTTGGAAGGTGGTCCTTGGTTGATACGCAAGTCTCTGATCATTCTCAAAAAATGGTCGATGGATACTAGATTGCTTAAAGAAGAATTGACTCGTATTCCGTTATGGGTTAAATTGCATGATGTTCCTCTTTAAGTCTTTGAAGAGGACGATATTAGTTTAATTGCTACTTTTATTGGTAAACCTGTTATGCTTGACTCATACACAAGTTCTATGTGTAATGATTCGTGAGGGGTAGGAATAGCTTTGCTCGGTGCTTAATTGAGGTTAATTTAGAGGCTGATCTCGTGGATGTTGTTACCATTGGTGTTCCCTCACTTATTGGTGATGATTGATAAGTGTAGAATGCACATATCCATTTATACCTAAAATAACCCAATTAAACCCAAAACAGACCAAAAATGGCAAAAATATGCTTGTATTTGTGTTTTGTGTGTGCAGGTATGGATAAGTCACAAATCACAAGAAAACAGTCAAAAGCGGGCAAACACGGACACGAGAATCAGAAGAGTTCAAAAAGAAGCCAAAGATTCAAAGCCGAAGCCAAAAACATTAGCCCACTTCTCTTTTATGAAGCCACAAGGACCAATCTTGCAAATCCCGAAAGTTATTTATAACTTGAAAAAGGGAAGAGAAAGAGAGGGACTGAAAGTGTAAAAATGACAAAGCTATAACGTTTTTAACTGTCAAAGAAAGGGCGCCAAAAGTTACTATTCACCTTTCTTCCCCGTTTCACCATCCAGGGTAAATCAAAGGGGTTTTCCAAATTAAAGGGTGCTTAGGTCAATTCATGAGCTCACTAACACAAATGAAGGGACAAATCAGTCTTTATCAAAGGATTACTTAACCTCTCCCAATCAAAGGCCACGTCAACAATGGTGAAAGCACAAATTTATGTGGGTTTTTGCACTAAAACACTCACAAAAGAAGCACAAACGTCACATCAATGGAATGACACGCTGGCAATCTTCAGGTGTCCACAGCTTGATCAAACGGCCACAAATGATGCTTAAATGATTGAAGAAATGATTGGCCAGGATTGAAAGTTTGGAGAGCAGAGCAAGAGATCCTAGAAGCTTCTTTCAGCACCTATAAATAGGCCTCACCTCTCACACACAAGAGGAGTCGATCTAGTTTTTTTAGTAATTTAGTCTAGCTTAAATTTTGTATTTTTCTTAAATGTAATTTTCCTTAAAATGTTTTGTAATCTCCTTTTCAAGTAATGTAATCAGTAACTTTTATTAATGAAATTCAGTTTTTCTTAATCTCTCAAAGTTCCTTTTTCATAAATTCTCTTGTCTCAATAAGCTAATAAGCTCATTTAAAGCTCTTTCAGTCTATAAGCTGAAATAGAGCT
>BQNB010085969.1:0-28318 GCA_026074375.1 Tanacetum coccineum | reverse complement strand
TATCAAACTGCATAATCTTTAATTTTGATAATTAGTTGAGTTTAAGTGTCTGAACATGTTTCATTCGATGTCTTGAACACACTTGAGGTCTGGTTTTAAGGTTTGGTTTACTGTTCCATTGTATGCAAGTGTTTTCCAAAATCTGTCAAAGTTCTTAGTTTTTAGTCTTAAAATCTCATTTTTCAATCTTAAATTTAAGTAGCTATAATCTGTTGTAGGTCTTTAATCTTATAGCATAGGTTATTTTCAGTCCTTAGTTAACTTATCTTTGCTTATTTGAAGTTTTAGTACTCATTTGTTGCTTAAAAAAATTAAGCCTGTAACCTCTTGTTTTTGTCTTAAATAATACTTCAAAAGTTTTTGGTTTTCTGTAAACAGCCATGTTCATGGGCTTTTTCTAGCTTATTTTGCTTGTCAAAATGCTTAACTTTGCTCATTTTGGATTCTCGCCTTTAGTTTTTAGATTAATCCCTCTAAAAGTAGCTTTAAAAAGTAGTATCGCAAAACTGCCTTTAATTACCAAACTGCCTCTCCAGTTTGCTTTTTGGCTTATTTGTACTTATTTGCTTTTGAATTTTGCTTATTTTGATCTAGATTTGGTTATTAGGTGAGTTTAAGTAGTTAGGAACTTACTTGATAAGTTATAAGCTCCTTTGAGCTTATCTTGTTCAAAACAGTTTTAAATTTTAAGTGTTAAGTTATTTTTGTCAATCTGCTTATTTTAAGTGCTTATTTTAGGCTTATTATAAGTTTTTATAAAAAGTGCTTTTGTTAAAGTTGCTCATTTAGCTTATTAGAAACTTTTTCAAAAAGAAATTATCAAAAACAAAAATACTATGCCGTATAGGGAAGCCCCAGTTTCGAACCTGAGACCTCAACCTTAACTACATAGTATTTAACACCACACTCATCACCAACTCGCCCTTGGGTCTTTTCCGTTAACCATTCACCTTATTTAATATTTAACCCTTTTTCCCATTTAAGCCTTTAGACCTTGTTTGCTTATTTACAGCTTATTTAAATAAGCTGTCTGGCCCATTTTATTTTTCCTAGGATTAGAATACCTTAAAGAACTTTTCTTGATTTTTTCAGATTTTTCTAAATTAGTTTAGTATTTTTAATTAATTTTTTAGTTTAAAATATTTTTTAATTCATAATAAAAAAATAAAAGTCAAAAAATATAATTCTTTTTTCTAAAATTATTTTTAATCATTTAGGACTATTAAAAATTAAATTTGCTTTTGTAGGGTTAAAATTGTAGGATTTAGTTTTTTAAAGCTCGGTTTTGATTCTCGTTATCGTTTTTAGTTTAAATATTTAATTACTTTCGTTTTAGGTTTGCATTTACTTGTTTTTGCTTTTATATTTGTAGAAATAGGAATCCTAATCAAAAATCATTAAAATATTCAATCACGCGATCACGAACTTAATCACGATTTTCAAATTCTCACCTCGTCGGGAAACGACCCGGGAAGGTTTTTTAGGGTTTTACTTTAGATAAAAGTAAATAATCTCTTAAAAGCCTCTTGGAATTCTCTCTCTTCTGTAATTGATATTTAGTTATATATATATTACTTATATATTATATATAGCTAAAAACTCGAATCAAGACCCCACTAGCATGAACCATTAATTACTTTTTGAAGTAAGCGTGAATGCTGTGAATAGATCTATTTGGGACTGAGCTTCCCCGTTGGTGTACCTATACTTTCTGGTAACCAAACGCACTTCATTTGAAACACTATGCGGGTGTTTGGCAAAGGCACCCGTTGGGGTAACTTATTGTGATTATTGATTATCTCAAGGTCTCGGTGCATGAGCTTAGGGCAATAATATTGTTTTCTATAATAATTGTACTCATTGCAATTATTACACTTATGGGTGTATAACAACGTAACCCACTATTGAACTTGTATTCAAACTGTTTACTATAAACCTATGAATATCACTCAACCATTGTGTTGACCTTTTTAGCATGTTTATCTCAGGTAATTGAGCAACTTATGGCACGGAGTGGCACGGACTTGAAGATGGCTAAACTATTATCATTCAAACTTTATGTTTTCATGTAGATTTTGGGACCTCTGTTTGTAAAAACTCTGATGAAATAATGAATGATAACTTATCTTTTAAAAACGTCTCTTTTGAGTCGTTTTCTATGATTATGACTGTTGTACTATGAAATAATACCCCAGATTAGCTTCCGCTGCTATATGTCAAAAATGAGGGTGTTATAATGTGGGATACAGCGTATTAGGGATTTCTTGGAGTAAAGACCACGTTTAATATCTTCTAGAATATTTTATTACTATATTGTGAATACGGCGTATTGATGTCTCCTGGATACGGCGTATTGGGTCTCCAATCCTTCGTGGTTATTTGTGAAGTGTAGGCACGGATATGCCGTATCTTCTTGATGGATACGACGTATTGAGGTAAAACTAGTTGATTCTTCTTCGTTGACCAAAGTATTATATACGGCGTATCATTGATGTGGATATGACGTATTCTTCAAAGTCAGGCAATGGTCTTTTGATTCGTCAAAGTCTTGGATAGGTCGTATAGGTCTAGAATAATACGACGTATTTTCTGTCCATATCAGTAGACTTTCACCTCAAACTCCCTTTCGTTTATTGCCCCCCCCCTCCAAAATGCGTAGCCTTTATGCATAACTTTTACCAAGTACTCCATATATACTGAAATCTCAAATATTATCTAATTACGAGGTAATATTTCTTTTGCAATAATTATACAAAATAGGTTAATTACATGGGATAAATGATGCTATAAAATAGATGTTATTTGATGTCATCAGACACTTACATGAACTTCATAGTTTATCAAATGGATGTCAAAAGTGTATTTCTCAATGGTAAACTAAAAGAAGAAGTTTATGTCAAACAACCTCCAGGTTTTGAGAGCAATAAGTTCCCTAACCATGTTTCAAACTGAACAAAGCCCTTTATGGACTTAAACAAGCTCCATGAGCATGGTATGAAACTATCTCAACCTTTCTCACTGAATACAAGTTTGTAAGAGGAAAGATAGACAACACGCTGTTTGTCTACAAAACCCAAATTGATGTGATTCTGGTTCAAATCTATATTGATGATATCATCTTTGGGTCCACAAGCACAAAATTATGCAAACAGTTTGCTAAACTGATGACTCAAAGATATGAAATAAGCATGATGGGTATCCTCATCTACTTCCTTGGATTTTAGATTAAACAAACTAAAAGAGGCATTTCAAACAACCAAGAAAAATATGTCAAGGATCTGCTGAAAAAGTATGACATAAATGGTTCATCAGTGAAGACTCCAATGGTACCCTCTAACAACTTAGGACCTGATCTCAACGGTAAAGATGTAAATGAAGCACCAATACAGAGGTATGATTGATTCACGTAAGATCTAACCTACTCAGCATACCGATTTTAATTCTTAGCTTATCTTTGTGCAAGATATCAAGCAAATCCTAAGGAATCCCACCTTATTGATGTTAAGTAAATTTTCAGGTACCTAAAAGGTACTCTCAATCTTGGTCTATGGTATCCAAAATGTTCAGGTTTTGACCTAAAAGGATACTCAGACTCTGACTATACTGGATGCAACATGGACAGGAAAAGCACCTTAGGTGCATGTCAGTTGCTAGGAGGCAAACTAGTGTGCTGGAGTGCTAAAAAGCATCCCCCCCCAACCCCCCCCCCCCCCGCAATCTATAGCTATGTCCTCAGCTGAAGCTGAATATGTAGCTGCTGCTGGTTGTTGTGCCAACATACTATGGATGAAAAGTCAACTATCTGACTATGACATCATATTTAAGAAGGTACCTATCTTTTTTGATAAACTAGTGCTATTGCAATCTCAAACAATCCAGTCTTGCACTCAAGAACAAAGCACATTGATATCGGATATCACTTCATCAGAGATCATATTCTCAAAGGGGACATTGAATGACATTTTATTCCCACTTAATATCAACTTGCTAATATCTTCACCAAGCCTCTAGATGAGCCAACTTTCAAAAGATTGATTGTTGAACTAGGTATGCTGAACATTGATTCAAAACCTGAAGCTTCAGCACTGACTGAAGAAAATTAAAGCTTCAGTGCCTTCTTCCAAAACTGAACAAACTTTCATGTTAAATATTAGTTCATTTTTTGCATACAACCTTTAACTTGCTCGAGCAAAGTAACTGAGTAATCACATATGTCTCATTCATGGATTTGCATGAGCATGTGTGATTTTATTGTCTTTGTTAGAGTACAGATATTGGTTAAGTCAAGAACTAAACTCATTAGTTTATTCTCTTCAGTTCAGTTTAGCAAAATAATTTTATCTAAATCTTTAGCTATCTCTCGAGTGAAGTAACTGAGCAATCACATATGTCTCATTCATGGATTTGTATGAGTACTTGTGGTTTTGTCGCCTTCGCTGGAAGACTGATGATGATGAAGATTACAATAATCAGTTCAGCATGACATAAACACCAAACCTGAACCTAGTCCAACTTTTTCAAAATATCTATCTAAAGGTTAGTTTAAAAAAATGTGATTTTTAAAAGTAATATTATTTTATCAAAATAATTTCCTTCCCAAGGAAGTTGTTTAACTTTAAAATGAATATATTAAAAGAGGAAGTCCAATAGTTAGAATGATCACATCATCTTTCTCTCACCTACTTTTTTAGTTGAATAGACGGCTGTTCACTGTTCTAGGTGTCAGAAGCATGCTTTGCTGACTTTCATTTAATACAAAGTTTGGCACACATGTTGAAACCTAACCCTAAAACATTACCAAAACTTTATAACCTCAAATGCTAATTATAATTTCTCAAAGGAATTTTTGTAATTTCATCAATCATATAAATCACAACACACCATTCCACATCACACTCTCACAAATCCGTCAAGAACAAACAAAACACACAACTTCTACCAGATCAAGACTTCAAAATCCTACTCAAAACCCTAACTACTCAAAAATGGCTGAATCATCATCACCTGACATTACTCCCAAGGAAGAACCGGTCACTCTTGACAGACCTGAAAGCCCAAACCTTTTCTTACATGCTACTCAGGTTGAGTTTACCTTTGATGAAATCACTTTCACCACCAACAATGAAGTTGAATTCATATATGCCTCACATCCCAACCAAGAATACTTTATGGCTGTATCAGACTTCATTTCAAAATACTGTCTAAAGGAAGCATTCACAAGAGCCCCAAATCAATACAAAGAATACCTAAGTAGATTCTGGTATACTACCAGACTCTAAGATTTAGGTATCCACTCCCACAGGAGAAGTTAGAAAAGAGATAGGTATCACCACATTTAGAAATACTCTTAGAGCACAATACTTACCTCACTCAAGTATGTATGTTCCTCCACCCTCCATAACAACTATAAGACCATGGTTTGCAACGATAGGGTACAATGGGGAGATTGGGGCAAAAGAAACTCTCAAAAAGAGTTGTCTTCCTCCTAGGTGGAGGTTGCTGATGGGTCAGATCATTCAGTGCTTAGATGGGAAAATAGGTGGCCTAGATCAAATATCTAATAAGGATCTACCATCTTGTATTGTTTGGAAAATGGTGTCCAAGTAGATTATGCCAAGATAATTTAGGAGGATCTCATTCACAAGCTAAGCAAGAAGACTAGGGAAAAGATTGTTCCCTACCCTAGGTTTATATCTCTTCTACTTGAACATATAGCACCTAAATAAGATAATGAAGAACTCACAATAAACCCCAATCAGGTCTTTAGTGTTCACAACTGGATACTAAAGCTAAACCAACCTGAAGAACCTCCCTTCACTGACCACATGAAGGCCATCTGCAATCTAGATGTGCCTATGGACTCCAAAGCTCCCAAATACTTTTCTCCAACTGAAGAGGTTCCCCAAGGAAAAAAGCTTGGAGCTAGAAGTAGACTCAGAAGAAAACAATTTTCAAAACACACATCTGAGTCCACCACTAAGGCATCTAAATCCCAATCTGGCCATTTAAAGAAGGAATCTAAGTCCAATTTGGCCACAGACATAAGACTAAGCCATCCTTCACCTCCCACACCAGTGGTTGGTGAAATGCATAAAGAGGCACAACAAGCAGTTGGTGGCCCAACATCTTTAGGGGACACCAGTGAAGATGGAGCCCACCCTCAGCTTAGTAGTGGTATGTCTGCATTTCCTCTAATTGAACCTGCTTGATCAACTTCTTTCATTTTGCACTCTGAGTCTGCATAAGGACATAATGCTTCAATAGATTTCACAGCTGAAGCTGATCCTGAAATATCTGCTCCAAAGGATTCCATACCTTAACAACAGGGTATGGATGAAGGAACCAAAAACTACTCATTTGCTCATATACTTGCAGGATCTAATCCAAGTGTTCTTGTAGATAAAACCAAATCTGCTGGAGATGGGTTAAAAACTGTCCACACTACTTCAAGTGCAAATGAGGAATCAGGAGCTGATGACATCTCACAAAAAGTGAAGCTGGAGGATTTATTAGATATCTTAAAAGATACAAGATCTGCCTTCTTCACTCCTGACTCCCCAACAGATGAGCCAATCATTATCTCAGATGGGAGTGAAGAGAAAGAGAATGTTGGGAAAGATAAACACACTAAAGATACTTTAGTCCCACATCCTCCATCTCCAAATTCAGCTCAAATTCAAAAGTTAATGGATTAGGTTCACTTACTTTAGTTCAGAAGGAAGAGCTGGAGAAAGCAAAACTCAAAGCTAAAGCTAAAGTTGTCTCAATGAAAACCAAGCCTTCATATCCAGACATTAACCAGCTAACTGAACTTCTTGTAACTTCCTTAAAACCTAAACTATCCAAACTCTTAGCCTCACATGCCTTTGCTAGCTACTTTCTCATTGAACTGAAAGATCTCCCCTTAAAGATCACTAGATTATCTAGAGATATTAAAGAGCTAAAGCAGCATATTAAAGACATGGAAATCGAACTGCCTGGGGATCTCATAGAGATACCAACAAAAACAAGAGTCATTTACTTCCACTATCTCCAATCTATCATCACAAGTAGCTGAACTGGAGAACATTCAAAGGAAACCTCTAGCAGAGTTTCTTAATTTGCCAAGTCAAGTTTCTTTAGTTCAAGAAAAGCTTAAGACTTTGGATTCTCTTCCAAGTCTTTTGCATAAGGTCACTCATGCCTTGAACAGGTTTTCCACCATCGGCTGGATAATGCATCAAAAGCTACAAGCATGAATGTTCCTTCAGCAGGCCAAGCAACTGTTTCACCTACTGAGGGGGAGAAGAACACCAAAGATGTTGGTACAAACCTGAAAGATGAATTAATTGATCTTCTGGGTAATGATGTTGTGACACAGTACTACACCAAAAAGCTACTCTTTGATAATTACTGTGACAAGATGCTAAAGAGAAAGAAAAACCCTAAGATCACAAACTGTGGCCTTATCACACAGAAAATATATAGGGAAGATGGGTCTGATGAAGTCATCTCAAATCTCAAAGTCAGTGATCTACATTCGGCAGAATGGAGAGAAGTACTACAAGCTTGTCCAGATAAAAATGAAAAAGGATGGAAAACAATTTATGATCTGGTAAAGACAAGAGTAGATCATCTGACTCAAATTGAACAAGAACTCAAGATTGACTTGAACCAACCCCTCAAAGAACAAGATCCTTTGAATGAGCTAATTGACTTAGCTAACAAGAAAATAAAAAGAACCAGTGACTTAAGAGATCATTCCAGGTCACAACATGAAGAAGAGGGTCATTGAACAGCTAAGGCAGTAGAATGAAATATTTTGTAATAACTTTATCTTTTGAAAATGCATTGCAATGAAATTAGACAAAAAGTTTATAAGTTTATGTTGTTTAATTTATAACAATTGTGTAAGAAGAAGTTGTTTTGCTCACTTACAATTGATTTTATCTTAGGCTATTTGTATATTCAAATAGGGGGAGATTGTTGGGTTCAGTTCCTGAGCCCTTTAGTCTTTCAGTAGATTTAAACATAAAATCCCCTAAGTATTTCTCAAAGTGAAGTCTTTCAGTTTGAGTCACTGAAACCTTTCAGCTTCAGTCGCTGAAGTTCCTTCAGCATCAGCTCTTAAGGTCCTTAGAAGATTGAGAAGTATCTTCACTTCAGTGTATGCAACGGTACAAAAACTGAAGAAAGACTCTTAGTTGGAGCTTTAGTTTAGCTTGGCTGACAATTCCAAGCTGAACGTTGTCTATCTCTTTAACAGAAGCTAAAATGTGTGTTTCACTTCTAGAAGGTTTACAAGGCGGGAAAAAGATTCCTTTATGTCAAAAGGAATAAAGAAATCTCCTTGGGAAATTCTACTTCTAAAGTTAGTATAGAAGTACAAAAACTTTCCTTAAAGGACTGTACCTAGTACTAGAAAGCAAACGTGCATTAAATGGTAGCTCAACCACCCATTTAATGTTTGCCACGTAGCTAGGTTAAAACCTGTAAACCCTAATCCCTTTGCCTATAAAAGGAAAGGGAATCCTAGAGTAAATGTCATCTCTTCTAATTAATGTGATACACATTGAAGAGTTTATTTATCTCTCAAACAAACTGACTCGTACTACTGAAAGCTGAAGCTTTAGTTTAGTCAGAACAAGTTTGTTTTCTTATTCTCATAACTTTGGTTAAAGAATAAGTTCGAAGGAGATAACACCCCAATTGTCATTCAAACACCTTGCTATTCCGCAAGCAAGGTGTGTCATGTATTCTTTATTTAATTCTAATAAAAGTCTATACATTGAAAAGTACTTCTGTGTGTTTTAAACTTGTTCTTTATATTGTTTATATATATTTGTTTAAAACTCACTTTGTTGCTATAGAATCTGATTAGTTTAAAGTTAATAAACCTTATATTAGATTCTAAAGGACCAACACTATCAACAATCCACATAATGATCTAAATCACCCGCATTACATGAAGAAAACAAAAAAGGTATAAACAGTTCGAATATATATATAATTTATAAACTAATTTTATAAATTATTACATCATTAAATTTGTACAAGTCCTCTAAATTAATTAGTGCCACATATCTTGCATACTTTAGGTCCTTAAATTTTTGTTCCAATAAAATGTCCTCTTAATTTATTTATTTCTTAAAGTTTATACAATAATCCTCTTTAATAATTAATTTATTCATTTAATTTTATAATTTTATCACACTACAGTGATAACATCAAATAAACATGTCTGCCTCATTAACATATTTAAACATCATTTTACTCATGTGTGTAAGTATTTATTCGAATGTGTACATGCTTGATTTTATTTTATAAAATTTATAAAATAATTAGTGGTGATGTAACAAAATAATAAATATGAATGTATATAAATGAAATAATTAAATGAAAGTGTAGGGATTATGATGGACCTTATGTGAATGAATTGAAAGATGTTGTAAACATTAAATCAAAAACCCTAGTTTCTTAACCAAAACCATTTTTTATAAACCCTTGGTTAACCGAAAACCCTAGCTTCTTAAATACCCTTGATACACCGTATTTATTAACCCCTAATAACACTGGTATGCACTTATAACTCTTCATATTAATCAAAACCTTATGGAAACTAATATTTCTTTTTGAGCCGAGTATTTCTTTTTGAGCCGTGAGTTTACTAGTAAAACAAGAGAGAACTTTTGAGATTTTACTTGCAAGGAAATGTGTGTGTTAAGGCTTACCTAGGACCTTCTATTTATAGTCTAAGTATTAGGCTAAACCATTTGCAAAACAAGAAATCAAAGGATGATTTAGTGGTAATGGTACAAAAGTGTAAGACCTCTCCTCCTCCCTAGGAGGGGGGGATGGACAAAATGAGAAGTGGACACCAAGGATTAGACAATTTATGTAAAGTTAGAGTTTAAGGTTTACATGTTGGTTATTAACTAGACTGAAGTGACATTAGTAGGGAATTAAGTTTTATTTGTGTGTTTGCTTGGTGTAGAACTGGCCTAGGGTGAATATAATTGTAAAATGATTTAATTTTGGTATTGGGTATAAAAGTAGGTATTTGTTGAAGTATAGATAGGTATTGGTGCTTCCGTGTATGCCTAAATGTATTTTTTTGTGAAACGTAAACGTTTTACGTAACCGATTAAAAATAATATGTGAAAAGTTATAAATGATCTTCATAATAATTATATAATACTTGCTTGACGTAAACTTTTATTTGTTTGATGACGGTTTACGTTGAATGTTGATTTTTAGTTTACGCGATTTAACTAAACGAAAATTAAAAGTAAACGCGCAAAAGCCTAAAAATAAATAATGGAAAGTATTGAGTCGTAAAATGACCTGAAATAACGGATTGTTACAACATCAAGGTAATAGCCAAGTAAAGGATAACAAAATTGATTCAAACATTAAACGTTTGAATAAAACTTCCACCACAAACAGTGAAAATAGGACATAGAAGAGATTGAGGACCATCAACATGACTGGAGCATAGTAGTAACAAACTAATGTAAGAATGAGCATTTGAAACAAACTTATAAACAACTCTATGATTCAATTAAACCATCACGTGTTCGGGATAAAGAACATACTGAATCTTTGGTCAATCAATTAAATTAAAAGTCTGTTGAAATTACTGATTTAAATGCTCAATTTAGGAAAGCTTTTGTCATACCCTTGATTAAAAATGATCTTGGGAAATTAAAAGGAAAGGACATAGTTGATAATGCTGCCCAAGTGTCAAACGCTATCACTATTGCTCCAGGAATGTATAAGATTAACCCAGTAACTTTGGCTCCCAAGGATAAGAATAATAGGGAAGCTCACATATACTACCTTATGCACACTATGGAACAAGCTGCTATTCTTAAGGAGATAGTTGAACAATCCAAATCACTAAACCCTTTAGATGGTGGCATCTTTACTCTTGCCTTGTAAATATGTTAAGCTGATTTAAGAGTTGCTAGGATATGTTAGAGAGACTTGCCTTGATATTCACAACCCGGTGAGAAATTAGTTACTGTCACACCTATTAACAAAAAGAAAATAGTTAGGTTTTCTAAACCCGTCATATCATCAAGCACATCCTAAAAACAGTTAGGCTCTTCCCAAACAAAGACCAAACAGACCACTAACAATTCTGTGACAACTTCTACATAAGTAAGCCGGTCTACTAAATCTAGCAGGTCAAAGTCTATATACAATACAAAGAATGATAGGATCTTGCAGATTTCAAGTAGTACCTAAAAGAATAATAAAGTAGAAGCCCACTCTAGGATAGTTAAGTCTTGTTTGAATAAACCGAATTATGTTGTTGAACCATCTAGAAATGAAAATGTGCAACATTCCAAATTAAATACAAATTCTGAGCTAATGTGTGTTAAATGTAATGGTTCCATGTTTGATGCTAGACATGAATTGTGCTTTCTTGAATTTGGATCTGATATGAATGCGTGTTCCAAATCTAAGTATGTTAAGAAAGCTAAAAAGAAAGAAGAATGGAAACCTACAGGAAAAGTGTTTACTAAAATTGGATATAACTGGAGACCTACAGGAAGGACTTTTACTTTAGTTGGAAATGCGTGCCCTTTAACTAGGATTACTGCCACTAATAAAGTACCTCTTAGGGAACCCATTCCTCTAGAAGTAGTTGCACAAGAATATGTAGTAACTAAGGTTTATACTTAGAGACCTAAGGTAACTAAGACTAATGGTTCTAATAGCAAACCTAAGATTGCAAAATCTGTGATTTCTAACAACACGAAACCCGGTACATCTCAGGATCCAATACTTTAGTTGCTCCATCTTATTCTTCTATCGATATCAGGTTTTCCAAATTGTTTTGTGGTATTTAGACTCTGGATGCTCAAAGCACATGACTGGAGATCGCTCTCAGCTTACCAATTTCGTTCACAAGTTTCTCGGTACTGTCAAGTTCAGTAATGACCAAATTGAAAATATTATGGGATATGGTGACTATCAGATAGGGAATATCATAATTTCAAGGGTTTATTATGTGCAAGGACTAGGACACAATCTATTCTTCGTTGGTCAATTCCGTGACTTAGATCTTGAAGTAGCTTTCAGAAAACACACGTGCTTTGTTCGTAATCTAGAAGGTGTTGATTTACTCTCAAGATCTCAAGAAACCAACCTTTATACATTGTTAATTGGGGATATGATGGCATCTTCTCTAATTTGTCTCTTGTCCAAAGCCTCAAAGACCAAATCATGGTTATGGCACGGACGATTGTCACATTTGAACTTTGGTGCTATTAATCATTTGGCTAAAAATGATCTCGTAAAAGGTCTTCCCAAATTAAAATTTGAAAAAGATCATCTGTGTTCGGCATGTGCTATGGGCAAAAGCAAGAAACAATCAAATAAACCTAAATTTGAAGACACCAATCAGGAAAAACTAGATCTTTTGCACATGGATCTTTGCGGGCCTATGCGTGTTGCAAGTATAAATGGGAAAAAGTACATCCTTGTCATTGTGGATGATTACTCTATGTTCACATGGGTAAAGTTTCTAGCATCAAAGGATGAAGCTCCTGATTTCATAATCAAGTTTCTGAAGATGATACAAGTTAGATTAAGTGCACCTGTCAGGAACATTCGTACAAATAATGGAACTAAGTTTGTTAATCAGACTCTGCGTAGCTATTATGAGAGTGTTGATATCTCTCATGAAACATCGGTTGCGCGATCTCCACAACAAAATGGTGTCGTTGAAAGGAGAAATCATACTCTTGTTGAAGCCGCTCGAACAATGTTAATCTACGTAAAAGCTCCTTTATTTCTATGGGCCGAGGCAGTCACTACCGTATGTTACACCTAAAACCGATCCATTATACGGCGTCGCCATAGAAAAACACCTTATGAGCTTTTACATGATAGAAAACCCGATCTATCTTACCTTCATGTCTTTGGTGCACTTTGCTATCCAAACAATGATAGTGAGGATTTGGGCAAACTTCAAGCTAAAGTTGATATAGGCATTTTCATTGGATATGCACCCAAGAAGAAAGGTTACCGTATCTACAACCGACGTACATGAAAAATCATTGAAACTATCCATGTCGATTTTGATGAGATAAAGGCATTGGCTTATGAACAACTCGGTTCAGGACTCGGGCTTCAATTTATGACTCCTGCAACATCCAGTTCAGGACTCATTACAAACCCTATTCCTCAACAACCTTGTAATCCACCACCTAGAGATGATTGTGATCGTTTGTTTTAACCTATGTTTGATGAATACTTTAATCCCCCAACTATTGTTGTTTCTTCAATTCCAGTCGCTAATGCACCAAGAGCTGTTGATTTAGCCGATTCACTTGTGTCTACGTCAATTGACCAAGATGCTCCTTCAACAAGTATCCCATCAACACAAGATCAAGAACATTCTGCAATTATTTCTCAAGGTTTTGAAGAATCACCAAAAATACTATATTTTCATAATGATCCACTTTAGTAATCTCTTCATAAAGACTCAACTTCTCAGGGATCGTCATCTAATGTGAGACCAATCCACACTCCATTTGGAATCCTGGTAGTGGACGAGGATCATCGTAATAGGCAAATGTAATCGGAGATCCTTCTCATTCTCTCTCCACCAGAAAGCAACTATAGACTGATGCCATGTGGTGTTATTTTAATGCCTTCCTAACTTCTGTAGAACCAAAGAACTTCAAACAAGCAATGACCGAACCGTCATGGATCAATGCAATGCAAGAAGAAATTCATGAATTTGAAAGGCTACAAGTTTGGGAATTGGTATCGTGTCCAAACAAAGTTATGTTGATCAAACTAAAATGGATTTACAAGGTCAAGACAGATGAATTTGGTGGGGTACTAAAGAATAAGGATAGATTAGTTGCTTAGGGATTCAGGCAAGAAGAAGGAATCAATTTCAAGGAATCATTTGCACCGGTTGTAAGAATAGAGGCCATCCGTATCTTCGTAGCAAATGTAGTCAACAAGAATATGACAATTTTCCAAATGGATGTCAAAACAAATTTCTTAAATAGCGAGCTCAAAGAAGAGGTCTACGTTTCTGAACCAGAAGGATTTGTGGATCAGGACAACCCATCGCATGTGTATAAGCTCAAAAAAGGCCATGTACGGTCTCAAACAAGCACCACGTGCATGGTATAACATGTTGTCAAGTTTCCTCATTTCAAAATATTTCTTCAAAGGTGCAGTTGATCCGATGCTCTTAACATGGAAATTAGGGAATGACTTATTACTAGTACAAATTTATGTTGATGATATAATATTTGCATCCACTAATACTGATAAGTGTAATGAGTTTGCTAATCTGATGACCATTAAGTTCAAGATGTCGATGATGGGGCAGATGTCATTCTTTTTAGGATTACAAATCTCTTAAAGTCCCAGAGGCATCTTCCTAAGCCAATCAAAATATGCTTCTGAAATTATTAAAAAATATGGTTTGCTAACTAGTGATTCTGTAGACACACCTATGGTGGAAAAGAATAAACTGGGTGAAGATCTATAGGGGACACCCGTTGATGCTACACTTTATAGTGGCATGATTGGATCCCTCATGTATCTGACATCCAGTAGACCCGAACTTATTTATGTAGTCTGCTTATGTGCCCGATATCAGGCAAATGCAAGTAATGTAATAAAACGAAAAATTTCCCCGTACAATTGTGATCATAGTAAAATAGGTTGATGAAAATTCTTGGGTTGTTATATACTGGTTTGTCTCTAACATCATATTCAGATGCAGATCACACGGGGTGTCAGGAAACTAGATGCAGTACATCTGAAAGCGCTCAATTTTTAGGTGATAAACTTATTAGCTGGTATTCCAAGAAGCAAAAGAGCACTGCGATATCGAGTACAAAGGCTGAATATATTGGCTTATCTAGGTGTTGTGCTCAAATCCTATGGATGCATTCACAACTAACAGATTATGGTTTTCAATTCAATAAGATTCCTCTGTACTGCGACAACAAAAGTGCAATTGCTCTATGCTGCAACAACGTTCAACACTCAAGAGCAAAACACATCGATGTACGCTACCATTTTATAAAGGGTCAGGTGGAGAATGGTATAGTGGAACTTTATTTTGTTTGGACGGAATATCAACTGGCTGACATCTTTACCAAACCCTTGCCAAGAGAAAGATTTAATTTCTTGATCGAAAAGCTTGGTATGAGAAGCATGTCTCCGAAAATGCTAAAATGTCTGACAGAGTAGGAGGTCGAGTAAAGGTGGTTACTCACGGTATATCCTGTATCATATGTACATAAGAAAACAAAAAAAAACAATTTTTTTCTTTTATATAAATTTTTCAAAAAGAAAATTAAAAAATTAAAAAATCTAAAGAATATAAGAATATGTATCTCTGGCATGTCTTTTGAAAATTGATAACATTTACGGCCTTAGAAATTACATTTAATATTGATACGAGGCTGTAAATGAAGTTCGAGCAGAAGTTCTAATCGCTTTTAAAACATGCCAAAATGGCTTGCTATTATTTCCGATAGCAACCAGGTCATCATCTTAAAGACAAGTATTTAAAAAAAACTTGTCCTCACAATGGGAAATTTATTTTTCTCGGGAATGAATTACTTCATATTCATTCAAAGGCTTGTGCTTACTTTGCAGCACAACCCGTGCTTTCTTTATTCCATGAGTGTACGTGTCGGTGCGCTTATGTGTTAAAATAAGAGAAATCTAATTTTTTATGGTGTTGTTTTCAGAAATAAAATATTAATATTAGAAATTCATCAGAAAATCATTTTCAAAGACATTTGACCACTCAAACAACGACTACAGCTCTTTAAATAGAAAATGGGTCATTGTTTGAGGGGGAGAAAATGTCAAATATCTTCTTTATAAAATCAGTTTGTGATAAAGGGAAACGGTTTTACTTCATGGATCAACAGACATAATAATAGAAAACGATTCATAAAGAGACGTTTTGGAAAATTTTGTTATTATTTATTTATTCATCAGAGTTTTTACAAAAAGAGGTCCCAAAATCTAGAAACTAAAAGTTTGAATGATAACAATTTAGCCATCTTCAATGCCCCCCCCCCCCCCCCCCCCCCCCCCCCCCCCCCCCCCCCCCCCCCCCCCCCCCCCCCCCCCGCCATCGTGCACTTCGTGCCATACGTTGATCATTACTGAGATAAACATGCTAAAAGGTCAACACAATGGTTGAGTGAAATTCATAGGTTTATGATAAATAGTTGAATACAAGTCATCATAGACAGTGGGTTACGTTGTTATACACCCATAGATAGTAATAATTGCAATGAGTACAATTATCATAGAAAACAGTATTATTGCCATAAGATCTATGACATCAATACTTAAAACATGGAAAATCACCGTAGTGACATTGGTTGAGGAACAAATGTCTCTGTGGAAAGGTAACTTGCCAAGGTTACCTATTAAGTCAAATATAGTGCGTTAGGTTCCCCATGAACGGGTATACCAACGGGAGTCGTCACCCCCAATAGATCTATCCACAATATTTGCGTTTACTCGCAAGTAATTAATGTTTCATGATATGGAAATAGTGGCACTGGAAGGTACTTAGGCAATAATATATCTGGATAGCATACAGTTAGAAAAACACTTGCATTCATGGTTTAAGCATGTATCCCCCTCGCGGGTTTATAAAGTTATTCAAAAGATTAATAATGTGTAGGGCTTATCGAACTACACTTAACAAGGAAATCTGATTGATGGCAAAAGTATATGAAATAAAAGTAACGGCCTCGTCACGCAACCTAAGGGTAATATGTCAAGTCTTAGTGTGATTGCTTATGTTTTCAAAACTTTATTATGTTTTAACATACATACTTTCTTTGATTTATTAATTTACTGGAAATTATTGTCCATGTTCGGGGCTATCATTTAATTCAGCGGTCATGAAGTAACGTTTGAGGAGCTAGGACACTTTAATATCGTTAATCCAGCAAACTCATTCCAAAATCGTATACTCAAATTGAAACCCCTCACTATGAAATTCCCTAGTAACGTGATACGATAAGATTTTTAAGTTTCTTCAAAATCTATTCGATGATAAGTTACGTTAAATATGTAATTGTTTTATAATGCGTCTATAGATGATTAATAATGACAAATGTGTCAGGTTTTAATAAAATCAAGTCTTATAATATATATATATATATATATATATATATATATATATATATATATATATATATATATATATAATGTATACAAAAATATTACATTTTTTATTTTTAAGAATACAAAAATGGCAATATATACCCTTGATTTTTATACTTTTATGAGTTTAATCTTTTATATATATAAAGCATATATATATATATATATATATATATATATATATATATATATATATATATATTTATATATATATGTATATATATATTATATATTTATTTATATAGATATATATATATACTATATATTAAACCTAAACTTTTTAAAATTTGGCAAAACAAGCCCCTTGTGTAGTATAACTTGGAAAACTGACATTTTTGACCCAAAAAACTATATAATTTCAGAAATTTACAATATATACCCTTGTGCATGAAAATATTTACAATTTTCGTCCAAAATTCATAATCTTGATATTTTTCAATATAGAAAGTAATTTGCAGGTTATAGCTTATTACTATAAGCTAAAATAAGTTAGAATTAATAAGTTTTACGAGCTTATAGCTTATCAAAAGAGCTTATGAACTAGAAAGATCAAAATGGGCACGTTTGGTTTATGAAAACCAAAACGCATGGGTTTGTGGTTTAAGGGCTTAAAAAAGAGTTTACATAGGATCTAACAAAGCTTATGAAAGTTCTAAAACAAGGCAAGAGTTTATTGAACGAGTTATGAGCTTACTATAAGCTAAAATAAATTAGAATTAATAAGTTTTACGAGCTTATAGCTTAACAGGTTCAATTGGCAACTTATAGATCCTTGGTGTGGCATGGTACAAAGGAAATCTACTTAAGGGGAAGTTTGTTTCATTTAGGGAGATGATTACATCTCAACTTCAGGGGAAGTTTTAGCTTTATGATGAAGTTCGTACACGACTTTGTTTGTTTTGTCATCATTAAATAGGGGAAGATTGTTGGGATTCTTGATTTGATGAGACAAAATGAATAAAAGAATGAAACAAAAGGACATAAATGCAAAAGAAGAATTCTTCAAAAGATGGAAGATTTTGAAGATTTCAAAAGATCTCCTTATGAAGATAGAAGATATCAGAAGATCAAGTTTAATATTTAAAAGATTTATTTGTCTTATACTTATCTTCTTATGTATGCCTTGAAATCTAAAAATTAATATCTCTCTATATAAAGAGATTATTAGGCGTCGGGTATATATATTCCAGAAACATAGAACTCTTCTAAGGCAGATCTAGAAAAAAGTGTGTGTGTACATGTTTAAGCTATAGTTGATAGTTAGTAGTTTATTAGTTAGTTTAGTCCCCAAGATATAGGATTGGGGGCAAGGTGGAGGAAAACGTAATGAATTAAAAACCTTGTTGAAATAACTTCATTCATTATGTTATTTCCGCTATGCATTCTTTCATGTTCATTGTTATTTTTCCTAGATATAAAGATCTAACCAATCTGAGCTACAACGATCTTTATACTTCACAATTGGTATAAGAGCCCAAGGGGCTCTTGATCTAGGATCTACAAGGTTTATGGTGTCATGTTTATGATGTGAAGATGGTCGTCTGTTCTGTTTTTGGTGATTGGTTGATTTTGGTGAAGTTAGGGTTTTCGCGACACTTAAAAGTGTTGTCTTTATACTTAAAAAAAGAACTATTATTGTTTTTAGTCAGCCGTGATTGTTGATGTTGTAGTGTGTTTCTGGTCGTCATGGAAAAATCAGCATGTGTTGTGATGATTTGGTAAAACCTTAATTCGAAACTAGGTTTGCTATTGTTGCTATTATGATGCTTATAGGTTCGTATACATCAATTGAAATCTTTATAAAACCCTAATTCGTAAAAGATGAAAAGGTGTAGAAGACTCAATGTGATTGTACTCGAAGACCCCCCCCCCCCCCCCCCCCCCCCCACCCCCCCCCCCCCCTCCCCCCCCCCCCCCCCCCCCCCCCCCCCCCGCCCCGCCCCTTGATTCAACCAATTGTTGCTACGATTCAAGGAAGAAGAGAAGTTACAAAGCATCTATTTGGGTTTCTTATGAAGTGCTGGTTATGGATGTTATGTAATTGGAATGGGGGGGAATTTTATTAAACCGATCTGGAAGACTACATGAACCCATGTTCATTAATCACATCAAAGAGCATGATCGGCATTGACATTTACACGCAAGAGGAGTGCAGGAGGATTTGTTATTGAAGATATAAAAACCCTAATTGTCTTTTAAGGTGTGTATATATGGGCTTTTTGGTTTGTTCATGGTGACAAGATCTGCTTGTAATAGCAGATGGTGTGAATGACATCATAAAGAAGCAGCATGGTTGTTTTTAGATTCGAGGTCATATGTAGCAGGTTAGCAGTTGGTACTGATTTTGGGCTTAAAAGAAGTTTAGTACTGTTCGTATATTATTAGTACTGCCAATGATGCTGAAGGTTTAAGTTACTGGTATTGTTTATTAGTACTGCCGATTTAGTCTGCTAAGCTTTGGAAAGTTTGTACTGTTGTGTGACTCATTAGTACTGTTGGTAACTTGGTTAATGCTGCCAGTATTAAAAAGTTATTGCTGTTGGCTTTATCAGATATCAAACAGAAGTGAAGTTAGTACTGCTATGCTTGTACTATATCTGACAATAACATGTTTTTGGCATTGTGCTTTAGATCTCGGAAGAACTGAATTTCTTATAGTTTATTCTTATGATTTATGGCTATTATTTTTTGGGATGTATTGAAGATGTGTTTATGAAGACGATTTAGATTATCACCTATTTGATGTTGTTGTTGAGTTTCACAGATGCGTTTGTTCTTATCATATCTTAAAGTGTAGTGTTACACTTTACAGATAAATTGTTCATGCTTACTAACAATGTGACGAAAGACTTGTCAAAATCTAGCTATGGTGTGTGATTTCTCTTATGGCTGCTCCATGTTGCTTCAATGCTCACATTTGCTATCACTTAGAATGTGTTCATAGGATTGATGAGGATTTTTTCAAGAGATTGTGGTCCTACTTTATATTTCACAGATTTATTTATTAGTTTGGAGTCACGGGATAGTTACAAGATATATGACACAAGTTTTGGGATATTCTTACTTATTCATCAAAATTCGTTATACTGGGTTTTCTTCATCAGTAATGACTACATAGAGCCTACAGAGCTCCAGATTCAAGAGATGGTAAATATATTGGTTTCAGGGGAAGCTTGTTGACAAAATGTTTAACCATTTCCCATGCAATCATTGAAGGTGAGGTTTTACCATTACTGCAATTTATTACTATGCTAGTCGTGAGTTTCTACTACATCAAAGTTCATTTTTCTTATGTGCTATAATGGTGGGTATTTGAGGAGTTTGAAGGCCTAGATTAGATGTTGATGATATTGGTTTGTTAGTGGTCAAGATCAAAGTTGCTTATATTCACAAGTCCCCTATTGGATTATGACAAAAAGGGGAAGAAGATATTAACAGGTTCAATTGGCAACTTATAGATCCTTGGTGGGACATGGTACAAAGGAAATCTACTTAAGGGGAAGTTTGTTTCATTTAGGGAGATGATTACATCTCAACTTCAGGGGAAGTTTTAGCTTTATGATGGAGTTGTATCACGGACTTTGTTTGTTTTGTCATTCATTAAATAGGGCAAAGGATTGTTGGGATCTTATTTTGAGAGACAAAATGAATAAAAGAATGAAACAAAAGGACCTTAATAATGCAAAAAGAAGAAATTCTTCAAATGATGGAAGATTGGGCAGATTTCAAAAGAATCTCCTTATGGAAGATAGAAGATATCTGAGTCAAGTTTTATATTTAAAAGATTATTTGTCATTATACTTATCTTCTTATGTAAGCCTTGAAATTCACTGTATATAAAGGATTCATAGGCCGTCTGGTATATATATCAAAAAACATAAGACACTCTCCCAATGAGAGTCTCAGAAAATGTGTGTATTTTGTTCTGTGTGTTCACGTTTGCTATTAGTTAGATGTTAGTAGGTTTTATTGTTAGTATGCTCCAAGAAATAGGAATGGGGCAGGTGGAATCGTATTATGAAATTTAAAACCTTGTTTGAAATACTTGTTAATTATGTTATTTTCGATATGCATTATCTTCTGTTCATTGTTATTTTTCCTAGATATGTAAGATCTACCCAAATCTGAGCTTACACACGTCTTTATACTTCATAGGTTGTTACATTCCCCCAACCTTATAGAAATCTCGTCCTGAGATTTAGTTAAGTAATAGCGTGATATTTGGAAACAGAAGTTCTTAGCTTCTATAGTTTCTGGTCTGATGGCCTACTTTGTTACAATTCTGACACCTAACAGTGCAGGGTCCTGTGTGATGCAGTGTACACTTCTTACACAGGGGATGAGGTCCATTATATCCACGGTTTCCATAAGTCCTGAAGGTTTCATGCCTTTCATTTTGCTGCTGGTGGTAATCATTGTTACGGTTGTTATTGTTGTTGTTACGGTTATTTTGGTAGTTGTTGTTGCGATTATTAGGGTAGTTATTGTTGTCACGATTATTGGGGTAGTTGTTGTTGTCATGATTATTGGGGTAGTGGTTGTGTTGTTTTTCTTCTATCATCAAACTTTCGTTGTGATCATTGGTTCCTTGCTCAACATTGTGCTTTGTTACCTAATCCATTAACCTCTGGGTTATGGTAATGGCTTCCTCGGCAAACTTTGAGATTTTTGAAGTGGGTAACATTTCCTTTCATATCTCTAGGTAATCCCCCCGATGAAGCTTCCATAAGTTTCTCAGTGTTTGGTACCATATTTGGACATAAGACTGCTAATTTCTGGAATCTTCTAGCATAAGTCTTAAGATCATTTCATTTCACAACCAAGTCGTAAAATTCATCTTCCATTTTCTTGACTTCAGTTCGAGGGCAATACTTATTGGTCAAGAGTCTTTTAAATTCAGTCTAGGCTATCTTGTCAGGCTTGCTCTATTCCAATTGGTTTGGCATGGAATTCCCTCCAGGAACCAAGGCATCCTCCTGGTGAGAGTTCAGTAGCAAATTTCACTTTGCAGTCCTCGGTACAGTTGCTAAGAGAAGTAATACCGATTCAGTTCGTTCAAACCAACGAATGAGACCAAATAATCTCCTTACGTACCATTGAAGTAGAAAGGTTGGCAAATCTCATTTATACTCTTTGTAAGTTCACTTTTCTTGCTACGTATTTCTCTTGGTTAGTTTTACTATTGGATTGTCTGGACTTGCCATGAGCTGCAGCTTGTACTTCTAGAGCAACATCAATACTTCAGCATTAGGTCACGATGGCTGCTTGAGTCATAGCTGGTGCTGCAGATGTTGTTGTTCTCTTGGGAGGCATCCTATCAACATATACAAGACAACACATATAAGAATCTATATAAAACGATATAGTATATCACAAGTTAATGTATGAAAAATTATACTACAAAGATTGTGATCATTATTTGATATTATATTGAGGATATAACAGAAAATTTTGGAATCTAGGACTTCCAGAGATGGAACACTTTAACAAGGCATTCTGACTCATTTAAGTTTCTCTCGGGGACTGGTTCACTTCCCAGTGGTTGCGGTATGATCCATAATGAGTTATCTAAGATAGATAGACTTATCAAAGGGATAGTCTGGTGGTGGTGTAGTTGACCTAACCGGTGATGAAGATCCTACTGATGAAGATGGAGATATTGGAATGGGTGATTCAACAGGTATCTCAGCGTCTTTAGGTGGTGAAATCTTCTCGAGAAGAAAGAAATATCAGGAATCAAACATTGGTAATAGTGATAACACTAAAGATGGAGGCAAAATAGTCGGTGGGAGCAATAAGGCTTTTTGTGGTAATTCAATATCTTGTAGCTCAATATGCTTGCATGACCTTCTTATATGGGTCATCATATAAAGGTAACAGGGCTAGTGAGGTTTAAATGATTCTTTAGTTAATTTCATCTGGAAAAAAAAAAAAAAAGTTAGGAGAGGTGTTTCCCAATGGGCTGGGAAATAGTCCGGTGGAAGCGGGATATAGTCAGGAGGAGTGTGTAGAGGAAATAAAGTTTATCTCTCAACATCGGGAATCGATTTGATAATAATAGGTGTTAGTGAGGGGGGGGGGGGGGGAAGGGAAGACTTGATGAAAAGACATGACCTATATAATTTAAACCTAGTGGATTAAATTTAAATATGTTATTTATATATAATATATTAGTAGTGGTATTATCTGCCTGGAAATTTCTTACAATACTATTCTGGAAATGTAGTGGCACGGAGGACTTTTTGGATGGAAAAAATGTAGTTAAGTTTAGGTTTTTACCCTTGTCTCTATAACCCATGAGCTCTGATAAGAAAATATAACACCCCCATTTTTGACATATAGCAGCGGAAGCTAATCTAGGGTATTACTTCATGGATCAACATACATAATAATAGAAAACGACTCATGAAGAGACGTTTTGGAAAATTTTGTTATTATTTATTTATTCATCAGAGTTTTTACAAAAAAAGGTCCCAAAATCTAGAAACATAAAGTTTGAATGATAATAATTTAGCCATCTTCAAGTCCGTGCCACTTCGTGCCATAAGTTGCTCAATTACCTGAGATAAACATGCTAAAAAGGTCAACACAATGGTTGAGTGAAATTCATAGGTTTATGATAAATAGTTGAATACAAGTCATCATAGACAGTGGGTTACGTTGTTATACACCCATAGATAGTAATAATTGCAATGAGTACAATTATCATAGAAAACAGTATTATTGCCCTAAGCTCATGACATCAATACGTTAACATGGAAATCACCATAGTGACATTGGTTGAGGAACAAATGTCCCTGTGGAAAGGTAACTTGCCAAGGTTACCCATTAAGTCAAATATAGTGCGTTTGGTTACCCCATGAACGGGTATACCAACGGGAGTCGTCACCCCCAATAGATCTATCCACAATATTTGCGTTTACTCGCAAGTAATTAATATTTCATGATATGGAAATTGGGGTACTAGAAGGTACTTAGGCAATAATATATCTGGATAGCATACAGTTAGAAAAAACACTTGCATTCATGGTTTAAGCATGTATCCCCCTCGCAGGTTTATAAAGTATTCAAAAGATTTAAAAGCGAGGCTACGAACTCACCTTAACAGGGAAATCTGATTGATGGCAAAGTATATGAAATGAAAGTAACGGCCTTGTCACGTAACCTGAGGGTAATATGTCAAGTCTTAGTGTGATTGTTTATGTTTTCAAAACTTTATAAAGTTTAACATACATCTTACTTTGATTTATTAATTTATTGAAATATTGTATCATTGTTCGGGCTATCATAATTCAGAGGTCATGCAGTAAATGTTTGAGGAGATAGGACACTTTAAATCATAAATTCAGCAAACTCATCAAAACGTATACTCAAATGAAACCCCTCACATGAAATTCCCTAGTAACATGATACGATAAGATTTTAAGTTTCTTCAAAAGCTAGTCGATGATAAGTTACGTTAAATATGTAATAGTTTTATAATGCGTCGATAGATGATTAATAACGACAAATGTGTCAGGTTTTAATTAAATCAAGTCTTATAATATGTATATATTTTTTTTATAATTTATACAAAAATATTACATTTTATATTTTTAATAATACAAAAATGGCAATATATACCCTTGATTTTTATACTTTTATGAGTTTAATCCTTTATATTTATAAAGTATATATATACTAAACCTTTGACTTTAAAATTTGGCAAAATAGCCCCTTGTAGTTATAACTTTAGGAAAATGATATTTTTGACCCAAAACTATATAATTTCAGAAATTTACAATATATACCTTGTGCATGAAAATATTTACAATTTTAGTCCAAAATTTATAATTTTGATATTTTTCAGTATAGAAAGTAATTTGCATGTTACAGTTTATTACTATAAGCTAAAATAAGTTAGAATAAATAAGTTTTACGAGCTTATAGTTTATCAAAAGAGCTTATGAACTAGGAATATCAAAATGGGCACGTTTGGTTTAGAAAAACCAAAACGCATGGGTTTGTGGTTTAAGGGCTTAAACAAGAGTTTACATAGGATTTAACAAAGCTTATGAAAGTTCTAAAACAAGGAAAGAGTTTATTGAACGAGTTATGAGCTTACTTGAACTTAAAATGAGTCAAAAATGGTGGAAATGGGTCGAAGGACTTGAAAGGGGTCGAACACTCTTTGGAGATGAATCAAGGACCTATTTTCTCTTATTTCTTAGCTTCTACTTGCCGAGTTCTTCCTTTCTTCTCTTCTATCGCTTGGTTAGATCATCATTTTGAAGTTGTTTTAAGTTTTAATGGTGAATGTTGAATGAATGTATGTATGCGTGTATTTATAATGTAGAAAAGAAGTAATGGCCAAGTTTTTAGAGTGGAGTAGTGGCCAAGCTACTTGGAGTGGTGGCCAAGATGTTGGAGTGGTGGCCAAGGGTCTTGAGTGGTGGCCAAGGGTCTTGCTTGGGGCTCAAGTGTCGAATTTTTAATGACAGGGCATGGCTGTTTTTGGACAGCCAACATCGGTCTCGGTAAAATGGTTGCCATTTACAAACCGTAACTCCGATGAAGCTCAAACCAGTGAGCATGGTTAGATATTTGAGTCATCTACAACTTTTAGTTTTACATATTTAGGGGTTACTATACAAAAATCTAGAGATAATAGCCGTTTACTACAGGTGTGCAGAATTTGTGCACCTTTGGCATTTCGGCTATAACTAATTCATCCGACATTGAATCGGGTTGAGTCAACCGGAAAAATGATCACAAGACATAGGGCTATAACTTAGTATTTTTTCTTAATACCCAAAGTCTACTGATTTTGCCTAGATCCTATGTTTTATCACGGATCAGATTTTGAATCTATAAGTATGAACTAGTTTAAGTGGTATCGGGTTTGCTAGGGTTTTCGGGTTAGGGTTTTGGTTTAGGACGAGTGTGGAATGGTGTTTGGAGGAAAATAATATTTTTAAATGTTGTGCTTAAAAGACTTGTACTCTAGGCTAGAAAGGTGTACTAAAGGCCTTGTAGAATTTGGAGGGAAATGAGCTCATCTGAATATCATGCAAAATCGGCTTGTACTTTAAGGTTTAAGGTGTTGTACCATGATTAGGAGGGAAAACATATTTTAATTTATGCTTAGGAATACTTGTACATATGCATCATAAGCTTGTATATTCGTTTTGTATGTATACATTACATGTAGTTAGGGTTTTGGTATAAACGTTAACGAATAAAGTTCATTTAGTAATAATGTTATGAAAATTACGTTAAATAGATAACGTACATGATATAGAGGATATTAAAATATTGACTTGACATATTAAGGCGTTTAATTGATATAAACATAGATAGAATTGGCATAGGTAGTTGCGTGAGCTCGTTTACTTTAGAAATGTAAACTATGTTACATAATGGAATAAAGCAAAAATTTTCTCATAAAAATGTAGTATTTAATATAATATAAGTGGAAATTATAGTGATGAAAATTGTGGGTTGTGTTGGGATTCTTGATTTGATAAGACAAAATGAATAAAAGAATGAAACAAAAGGACTTAAATGCAAAAGAAAAATTCTTTAAAAGATGGAAGATTTTGAAGATTTCAAAATATCTCCTTATGAAGATAGAAGATATCAGAAGATCAAGTTAAATATTTAAAAGATTTATTTGTCTTATACTTATCTTCTTATGTAAGCCTTGAAATCTCTCTATATAAAGAGATTCATAGGCGTCTGGTATATATATCCAGAAACATAGAACTCTCCCAATGAGAGTCTAGAAAACGTGTGTGTGTGTACACGTTTAGCTAATAGTTAGATAGTTAGTTAGTTTATTAGTTAGTAGCCCCAAGATATAGGATTGGGGCAAGGTGGAAACATATGAATTAAAAACCTTGTTGAAATAACTTCGTTCATTATGCTATTTACGCTATGCATTCTTTCATGTTCATTGTTATTTTTCCTAGATATAAAGATCTAACCAATCTGAGCTACAACGATCGTTATACTTCACAATTGGTATAAGAGCCCAAGGGGCTCTTGATCTAGGATCTACAGGGTTTATGGTGTCATGTTTATGATGTGAAGATGGTCGTATGTTCTGTTTTTGGTGATTGGTTGATTTTGGTGAAGTTAGGGTTTTCACGACACTTAAAAGTGTTGTCTTTATACTTAAAAAAACAACTATTATTGTTTTTAGTCAGCCGTGATTGTTGATGTTGTAGTGTGTTTCTAGTCGTCATGGAAAAATCAGCATGTGTTGTGATGATTTGGTAAAACCTTAATTCGAAACTAGGGTTTTGAATATTGTTGCTATTATGATGCTTACAGGTTCGTATACATCAATTGAAATCTTTACAAAACCCTAATTCGTAAATGATGAAAAGGTGTAGAAGACACATGATTGTACTGAGATGAGATGATTCAACCAATTGTTGCTACGATTCAAGAGGAAGAGATGATTTCAAACCATCTATTTGGGTTTCTCATGAAGCTGCTGGTTATGATGTATGTACTTGGAATGAATTTTCTTAAACCTGAATCTGTGAAGACTACATGAACTCAGGTTCATTATCACATCAAAGAGGCATGATCGATTGACATTTACACACAAGAGGACGCAGGAGGATTTGTTATTGAAAGCTATAAACACTAATCGTCTTTTAAGGTGTATATATATGGGCTTTTTGGTTTGTTCATGGTGACAAGATCTGCTTGTAATAGCAGATGGTGTAAACGACATCATAAAGAAGCAGCATGGTGTGTTTTTGGATTCGAGGTCATATGCAGCAGGTTAGCAGTTGGTACTGATTTTAGGCTCAAAAGAAGCTTAGTACTGTTCGTATATTATTAGTACTGTCAATGGTGTTGAAGGTTAGTACTGGTCATGTTTATTAGTACTGCTCGATTAGTACTGCTAGCTTTGGAAAGTTTGTACTGCTGTGTGACTCATTAGTACTGTTGGTAACTTGGTTAATGCTGCCAGTATTAAAAAGTTAGTGTTGTTGGCTTTATCAGATATCAAACAAAAGAGAAGTTAGTACTGCTATGGTTGTCTGATATCAGACAATACATGTTTTTGGCACTTGTTTAGATCTCGGACAGAACTGAATTTCTTTTAGTTTATTCTTATTGATTTATGGCTATTATTTTTGGGATTTATTGAAGA
>BQNB010085968.1:0-19256 GCA_026074375.1 Tanacetum coccineum | reverse complement strand
ACAAAATCAGCCAGAAAATGAAACTTTCCTACTTTCACAAAGACATCTATGGCAAAACCAATCGGATAAGCAACCGATCGGTTTACGAGCTCTAGAGTCATGCGAGTAGGAGTAAGTTTCGGGAGCGAAAGCTTCTTCCATATGGAAAGAGGCATTAAGTTAATGCTAGCGCTAAGATCGGCTAAGGCTAAGCACTCATCTAGCTCCGGAAAATCACAAGGAATGAGAAACTTGCCAGGGTCTCCAAGTTTTTCGGGCAACTTTTTAAGGAGCACCGCTAAACAATTCTCATTTAATAGAGTATTTGCCAATTCGAATAATTTCTCCTTATTACTAAGGAGACTCTTAAACGTAGAAGAGAACTTAGGCATGTGAAGAAGAGCATCCGCAAAGCTAATGTCGAAATGTAGTCTTTGAAAGATTTGAAGGAACTTCAACATTTGATTATTAGCTTTCTCTCGAAGCTTTTGGTCGTTAAGCCTTGAAGGATAAGGAATCGATGGTTTAGGATTAGGCTATGGAGCAACATCGGGCTCTGGAATAGGAACTTAGACAACCGGAGGTTGGACGTATGCGGTACTTCCTAAATTTTTAGTTTGCACCTTGTCCTTTGTCGCCTCTGGTTCACGTTCTACTTCCTTTAGAAGAGGATAAGAAGTAGGTGGAATTGTAGGTCCATCATAAGAAACACCACTTCGAGTAGTAATATCTTTCAAGTCACCTCTTGGGTTAGCAATGGTATTACTAAGAAGTGATCCCGAAGGACTTTGCATTTGAATAAAGCTGCTCATCATGTTCTTTAGCTCATTGCTCATCATGTTCTTTAGCTTATTGTTCTGATTCTTCATTGTAGTTTAGAATTCATTCTTTAATTCTGTCTTCATATTACTTATTTGATTTTGCATAGCTCTCATATTAACATCATTAGTCTTTATGTAGTTTGAGAAATCATTTGAAGGTCTAACTTGAGTTTAATTAAGCGGAGCTTGATAACTCTGATTTCCTTGATTAAAATGATTCTAATTGTATCCTTGATTCTGATTATACCAGTTCTGATTATTTTGCACATTCGGTTAAGGAAAACCGGGTGGTCTCATTTGATTGCTAGCACGATAATTAGTTTCTCCCTAAGGACGGTATCCAAGACCTCCTTGATTATAGGTCCCTGTGGCTGCAGAAGCATTAAAAGTGTTGCCATCGGTAACATGACACTCATAGTAAGGATGCGGTCCTCCACAAGTAACACAAATTTCTTCTATAGCTTTAACGGGAGTTGGTGAAGGAGTCTTGTTCTGAAGAAGCATAGCCTTAACGGCATCAGTAAGAGCGGTAATCTCTGGTAGATAAGCAGGAGTAGAAGAAGAAGTAGTACTCGCTTTTGAAATAACCGGTTTGTTTCTTGAAGTGCGAACTTTCGACTTATTCTCAATAATAGTCAAAGCATCTTGAGGAGTACGGTTCAAAAGATTACCACCGGCGGCTGCATTTAGAGAATCTTGATCGGATTGCGTCAATGCATTGTAAAATGTGTCGATTTGATGCAATTCCGAAAAACCGTGGTGTGGGCATTTACGAAGGAGATCTTTAAAACGGTCACATGCCTCACTAAATGTTTCATCAAACCTCTGCTAAAAATTCGTGATGTCATTCTTGAGATTCGTGGTCTTCGAAGGAGGAAAGAAATAATTCACAAACTTAGAAACGAGATCTTCCCATGTATAGATAGAACGAGGGGGTACTTTTTCAAGCCAAATACGGGCTGCCCTCTCAAGAGAAAATGGGAAAAGCATCAACTTGATAGCTTCATGTGGAACATTCTTGTACTTAAGCGTAGAAGTGATCTTGTTAAACCAACGAATATGAGAATGGGGATCGTCCCTCTCAAAACCATGAAATTGACTGGAAGTTACTAGCGTAAGTAACCTGACTTTTAACTCAAAATTTTCGGCAAGTATAGCGGGAATAACAATTGCATCTCCGTAACCCTCGGTGGGTACTTGGAGTAATTCCGACATAGTACGCGTATCTGCCATAGTGTCAACGGGAGTTTCTACAATAGTTCGAAGCTCGGGTTTGACTATTTGCTTGGAACGTCTACGATTACGTCGCTTCGGAATCGTGGAAGATTCAACAATTAAATTCGATGAAGAGCGGGTGCGCATGCACTAACAAAATAAGAGAACTAAATCTAAAAAAATATTTTTTTTTAAAAACTGATAGTCAAGGGTGCACGGTAGCTTTCTAGAAAATGCACAAAGAAGCGAAAGAGCGGGTAAGCGCGAAGCGTTTTAAAAACCTTCTCCTTTCGGGTCGAAGTTCGTAGGATCAAGCCTCCTTATACCGCTCTTATAGTTTGTTAATCTAAATGTGAGCCGATTTAACAATTGACAACACGGTTTCTTTTGTTGTTTTTTCAATTTTTTTGGTACTTTCAATACTTTAGGAAAAGTATTGTTGGTGTTTTAATAAATCCACAAAAATAAATCGAGAAAAATAAAATATTTTTGAATTTTTTAGTTTTATATAAAAGAAAATGAAAATAATAAAGAAATGTAAAATTTAAATTCACAACAAACGATAACTTCACGGGGAAGGGTCTTCAATGCACTAATCTTTAAACTTCAACGCGATAATCGTAACACACTTCCCCGGCAGCGACGCCAAAAATTGATTATTCAATTATAGTGAATATATATAGTATAAGCAAATCGGCAAATTACTCTTGTGAAAAAGTAATAAGCTAATCACTAATAAAATATATTTTCGAAAAGTATTGATGAGAAAATTACCCTCAGAAAAAGATAAAATTCAAATCGTTCCCGAGTCGTTTTCCTAACGAAGTGTGAATATTGAAAATCTTGTTTCGGTTCGTGATCGCGTGCTTGAATATTCAATATTTTGGATTTTGGATTCTAAATCTAATTATGCAAAGGAAAAGCATATAAAGGCACGCTAATCTAGGAATTAAGGCAATTTAAAAATCCTAACGACATTAAAAACAATTAATAACTAATTAACAACTAAAAGTAACTAATTAACATAAAATGACAAAATAAAACTCTAAAAAACTTAAAATGCAAATTTCTTAAACTAAAATGTATTAAATTAATTTTTTTAAAACAAAAAAGGAAAAAAACAAACAACCGACAAGGTAACCCCCCCCCCTAAATAAAAAACCAACACCAAAACCAGACACCTCCCCTCACCAAATCAATACACAAAATAAAGATATGATTCGTGGTCTAGCCCCTATCGCACCTCCGTTTCTCTATCCCCCAGTCATATACGATACAAACGTTCTCGACACTACTCTAGGCCAGCAATCTCACGACCTCACCTCCGCGTGACAAGCACCGCGCACCAATCTCTCGAAGCCAACCTCACTTAGTAAATTATACTTATTACCCCCGCTCCGCGCCCCCAGGAACCCCGTTATACCGTGCCTTTGCAGGAGTCAACCCCTTGTCCCAAACCCTTCGGGAAACTTGATTATATAGTTACACCAATACGTTCCTGAGTCGTTTTCTAAACAGAAGCACTTACGTGGCCGCTTATGAAATATTGAACAAATCTTGTTTCGGTTCCTGTGATCGAGGTGCTTTTGAATATTTGATATTTTGGCAGCACGTCAGATTTTCGATTCCATAACTAATAAAGCACAGGGAGGGAAAGCAATAAAAAACGAACCGCCTAATCTAGGGAAATTTAGGCATATTTTTTTTTAAAAATCTAACGACATTTTTATTAAAAATCGATAAAACTAATTATTATAATTAATAATCTAATTTTCTCATAATCTATTAAACTTAAAACCTAAAAATGACAAAATAAAACTCTAAAAAGTCAAAATGCAATTTTCTTAAACTAAATGACTTAAACTAATTTTTAAAAGACAGAAAATATATTTTTATATTTTTAAACTATTTAAAACTAAATAATACTAAAAATTAAACTAAAAAATTCTAAAATAATCCTATATATATTGTGAAAATTTATAAAAATACTAGATACTAAATTTAAGGTTTACAAAGAAAAAAACAATCAAAAAGCTAAAGCGAATAAGCTGTTAAAAATTTGATAAGCTAAATAAGCTTAAATCTAAACTACCTATAAGGAATAAATGGTGCAAGATACTTATGAAAAAGTCCCAAGGGCAGGATGGTAAGACGTGTGTGTTGTGAGAGGGAGGTTACAGGTTTGAGTCCTGTGACCTACCTTTTTGTAATTTTTTTTTCTTTTAAAACATCTAAAGAATAAGCAAAAATAAGGAACTTTAATAAAGGACTTAAGACTGGAACTTATTTTAATCTGAAATAAGCCACAAAAAAAACTCCAAAAGCCTGGTTGAATTGTTGGTTTTTTTATCGTCTTTGACATATAGTTTTTAAACACTGTTTGGTACCCAATAATAAGCCCCAAAGACCGACCCCCACCAAAAAGCTAAATGAAAACCAATAAGCTAGAATCAGATCTAAACCTAGACCTAATAAGCAATTATGACTAGAAAAAAGCAAATAAAATAAGCTGAAAATCAACTAAATGCATTAAGATAGTTTGACTAAAAAAGAACTTAAAGGACTTTTGACAAACTTTTAAGCTAAATTTGAGAGCTAATAAGCACTAGGGAATAAATGCTAATTAATGGAAAACAGATAAAGTAGGACTAGACTCATATAACCACAAATTAAGCTAAACTTTAAGAAAAAATAGTTTAGGGGAAATAAGCTAGAAATAGGACTAATGAAATGACAGTTTGACATATCCTCATGCTAGCATCTTTCGTCTGAACAACAAACACTCACTACTTGTTTTTTTTTTTTTTTTTTTTTTTTGGTTTTTTGAAAATAAATAACTACTTACAGCTAAGATTTTAGACTTAAAAATGATTTTTGACACACTAAAAACTTGAAACAGCTCAAATTCATACTATAATAAGCTAAAATTAATCAAAATCAATCAAAGTGAAGCTAGATTCTGACAACTATTGACCTGCAAATCAAGACATTTAGATAGTAACACTACTAGACTGGTTTTGATCTAAGATGATTAAGGTTGCTATCTAAAGCCAAATAACTCAAAACAGATGTTAATTGAAGCTAATGAAACTTGCTTTAATCACAAAAACAACATTTTAAGTAGATTTTAAGGAAGCTAAACAAATAAGCAGTTTAAACCACTCTTAGTCTAGCAGACTTTAAATTTTGATTTAACAAACTTTAAAACATAACAAAACTTATTCTAAGATTATGAAAACTATCATTTAGACTTAATTAGAGCTTATGAAACTGATTTAAAAACCAAAAACAAATTTCAACCTTATTTTACCATTTTTTAAGTCCTTAACCCAAACATCCCTTTAAAACATGTAAATCTCATTTTAAGCTAAATCAGACATTATTAAGCTTCAAATTATAAAAACAGATTGAGATCTAAGATTATAAAGGACAAATAAGCAAAAATTTTGGAAAAATAAGCACTTACTAATAAGCTAAACTAATAAGCTATTTAAACTAAGAATTGGAGAGACTATAATTAAAACTCAGACAAAGCTAAAACTAAACTATAAGTTGAATTCAATAAGCTAATATAAAAATAAATAGGCACAAATAGGCAAAGAATAAGCATAAATAAGCAGTTTGATAAGCTAAAACAGAAATTAAGCTAAAATAGTAAAAGGAAACATACCATGTCCTTTGCTCTAAACAAGGACTTAAAATGCTCTTTAGAGCTTAATCTACAAGCTCCAGCCTATTTTCATAAGCTGGTATGGTCCCATAAGCCCATCGATGTCTGGCTTATCATCCAAATTAAGCTATTTATGACTTTTTAGATTATTTAAGTGGAACTGCTTATTCAGATAGGTTATAAGCTAGCTTAACTGAATAAGTGGTAGCTTATTAAGTAACAAGAGCTTATTGAGCTTATTAAGTGAATTCAAAACACATCTTAAATGAATTTGCATAAAAGTAAAAATATGAATTTAACACACAATTTAAAAGGAAACTACAATTTTATTAATGATTAAAAGATTACATGCTTTGAAAAAGGAAATTACAATATAAAGACAATAAGCTGAAAATTTAAGCTAAAATAATACTAAAAGCTACATATCTCCCCTGAGTGATTGAGCATCTATTTATAGTGACTGGGAGAAGCTTCTAGGCCTTGAGGAGCATCTTCAAGTATTCAATCACGAGCCTTGATTCTAAATCCATCCATTTGAGCCCTTAGATCACTTCCACGCTTAATTAGCCAATAGGACACCTTGGGATTGCCAAGGTGTTAGAACTTGATGTCATACCTTGCCACGTTGGCTTTCTAGAAGGATGGGAGCGTGTGGAGTGGTATTTACCTTGTGTTAATTCGTTGTAGGGTGAAAGTGGAAGGGATAGATGAATAGTAACCATTTAGGCGCCTTTTTATTATTTGACTGGATCAGGATAGAGATTGGGCTTATATCATAGGCCAGTTTAGGATTTGGAATTTGGACAAGGGATTTTGGACTTGTGCTTTGGACTTGGAATTTATATAAGATAAACTCTAGTATATATCAAATGTTAATGGGTTGACCCGACCCACAAAACGGGTACGGGTTGGCCCATTAAAAATGAATATGTCCTCGGCTTCACTTTCTCACGCTCTCCTGATCTCGTGCTTGTTTTTGTCCTTCTTGGCTTTATTTTTATCCATTTTTGATATATCCGTTACCTGCACAACACAATTAACAAAACAGACAAATACAATGTATTTTCTATTTGTTTTTTGTCAATTAAGCTCGTTTTAATAAAGAAAATTGATATGTGATTAAACACATATCAACCATATTTGATAATTTCTAGTTTCTTTTAGTTAATAGAAATAAAAGTCAATGAAGCAGAATCATTATGATGTAATGCAAATGATGATTAATATCTAATTTACTCATTTGAGTATCACCATTATTGTTACCTTCAAGATTATAATAAAATTCATGTTTTGTTTTAGCAGAAATAAAGAACATTGAAGAACAATCAAATAACATACAAGGTTAGGGAAAGAGATATGGTTTTAGAGAGAGAGTGGTTGGATAAACATTTTAGAGAGAGAAAGAAACATGAAAGAAAACTTATATTATGTGTGTGAAAAATGAACAACCAACACCCTCTCTAAGGCATGGAGAAGGTATTTATACCCTAAGTATGACCGGCCATGGAGAGCTTGTGGGCTTTCCATGGGCCTTTTAGCCCAATTAGATTAATAACATTACATTTGACTAACTACATGCTTTGACTAACTATTATTAGAAGTGACCGATACTTTTTGTGTTTCTAACAATCTCTCCCTAAGGGAGGTCACTCCAATTTACAAAGACTTAAACCTAGCATACTATGCTTTAACTTTAGTCTTGAGCTCGTAGTCTTCTTTTTCTTTTACCATTTTCTTGTGAATATGGTGTAGTAATCATTGAATTTAGGCTTGAGCTTGTTCCTTTATCTTGACTTGTATGTGATAATATGATCTTGAACATCTTGAGATCATCAACCAAACATAATCTCGTTTTGCCATCTTGTAAACTTTGCCATCTTGTGAACTTGTGACTTTTAGACCTACATGCTCATACCTTTCTTGATTTGTCGACTTGAAAAGCTTTAATGCTGCATCTTTCTTGAAATTATTTAACTTTAACACTTCGTCACTTCGAGAAAGATGTTCGGTATCAGAGTGACGGGAACTTCTTTGAAATTCTTTGACTTTAATACTTTGTCACTTCAAGAAAGACGTACGGTATCAGAGTAGCGGAAGTCTAGAAACATGTACTTGAGCTTTCATGATGTCTTTATATTTGTCGGTCGGGTATGAGCATGTGGCTATGAATCATGACTCGTCGGGAATCAGTTGCACCATCGCCAGGAGTACCTGCAGGTTTAAGTTAGTGATAATCAATAGATATGGACGAGAGTTTCTCTGTCACTTTGTCGAATACGGTTGCAATAACCACGGTTCCCTGTTGATCAGTATAAATACTGCCTCTGATTAGGTAGAATTTCAAAGAATCTCCTTGACAGGGTTTTGTAATTGCACTAGCCGTTCTCATTACCGGAGCGTCTCAAAGCAGACAACACGGTATGAGTGAACCAGCAAGACGAAATCTCACCGATTGAATAGAAAAGTCGATTTGAAAATCAATCGACGTGTCACTTGCTAAAGTGTTTTTGTGACACATCGAGAGTGTTAATTATTTCAAAAATTCATCATCAACCGTTAATCTATTTCCTGGAACAAGTTTGTCTCATATAGAATCGCACCATCGTTTCTTTCTAGTTGTCACAAGTTTGATTCATATAGAATTGCACAAGTCACCTACCATGAGCTTGTTAGATGTTGGCTCAAGCAGGATTTCCATCTTCATTGTGATTACTTGAGTATCACTCTGATGTTCTGGCAAAATCACAAGGATAATGCGTATAACTCTTTATATATTTCTCGTTATTTACAATGTGTGAGATAGCAAGCATAATTTTGATAAGTGTCCTAATGAGATTTATGGATGATCTCTTTTGGCTCTAGACTTAATAGTGCACTTTGGTTTTAATGATTGAAGGCTAGAGCAGACTGCCACCTTTTTAAGATCAACTAACTCGGAGTGAGAAAGTCAATATAAATGTGTGTAATCTTTGTGAGAAATGAAACAAGAGTCTGTCGAGAGACCTTGAGTGGCTAGGGAGGGCTGTGCATAGCGTCACTAGGTCCATGATTGTCTTCAATGTCAGACAACAACTTAATGTTTCTGACAGTTTATGAATTGACCCGGTTTCTGCCTAAGTGTATAGAGGGCTTCTTTCTTTTCACCCTTTATCCTTACATTTCTTTTTCATTCTTTAACCCCTTCAATGCTTACCGAGACTTCATAACTAACACCTTGTTGGGTTTGTTCCAATGTTAGCTCCATCTTAGTCAGCATTATTCCCGATTCTTACTTTTTCTCCTTTTGTATCATACCTAAGGACTTCTACACTATCTAGTAGATATCCCTGGGTAGATCCCTCCGGTTCTGGCTGGATCATGGGATTTGAATACCTATGCCTAACCACCTTATAACTTTATAAATTTAAGTACATGTTTGCTCTTTTAGGTATTCCATCACAATCCTTCAAAAATCATTGAAAAAAAATTCAATCAAAGTGTTTGATATAAATATCAAAAGATTTACACTTTGAAAGTTTTTCATCATTACTAAAAACTCCCCCTTAACATGTGCACCATAATCGTAGTACATTCTAGGTGTAGAGTGTATTGAGTTCATTTTGTATGATCACATTTCAGTACAAATTAGATGCAGTTTAATCACATTTTCTCCCCTTATTCAAAAAGTTAATCCCTTGATATTTTGGATATCAATTGATTAAACGTTCAGGGACAAAATATTACACAATATCTATCAGGAAAATTTTAATGCTCGCCCTCAATATTTAAGGGTATATAAGACAGTGCTGAGTACAATAATTTGAAATTTTTTGAATTTACTAAGAAATTCTTGAAAATTTTGTACTCGAGCACTCCTTATTATTACCATTAAGTCTACACTACATATATACAAATTCACAAGTTTTTATTATTTATGAGGTTTGACCTGAGATATGAGAACAACATATGATAAATCATATGGTCCTTTCCAGCAGCTGTAGGTCTCCCCCGTATAGTCTCCCACCAATGAATTTTTCTAGGCTCCTCATTATCCTTTTGTTCTTGAGTTGTCTATCAATAGCCTGGATCATAGCTCCTGATCTTTCCCTGTCTACTTCTCTCTATATTGTCTGTGGTAGACACTTCATCCGGATTCTCTTTAGAGTATCATCAAGAGCAGATTGAACATCGTTGAGTGTACTGTCACTAAACTTGTAGAGTTCATCAATACGCATCAATATGTTCTTCTTGTCTTTATTATGATATATGAAGCCTCTGGGATTGAAGTATGCTATATATGGTGTCTTTCGTTTGAGATCTGATCTGTACGTATCTGGCTTTGTGAGGTTAAGCTTCTTTTGGTAACTTTCGATCCCCAATTGAAGATCTTCCACACGCCTTCTGATGACAGTGCTTCTTGTAAACATTCGTAATGAAACCCCTAAAGCTAGACGTTCCTTAATATTGAGATTTGTCAGCTTGCCTTGTACAAGAAGAAGTAGCATGTCTTCGATGTCTTGAAGGCGAAGTCTTTTGTAATCGCCTTCTTTAAATGTGTACAGCTTGTCGTCATCTCTACGAACAGTGATCCATTCCAAATGTTTGTAATTATGCCATTCGGTAATCGTAAGCTTCTTAATTCCAATGATTCTGTTTCTGGAGTAGACATCACAAGCAAATTCCCTGTTGACTGTGTATCCATAGAATTGTTGACATTTTCGTCCTTGGTGAGAGATGCCCCAGAGTGCATGTTTGTCGTAGACAATCGGCACTTGACTCCACATGGTGTTTGTGACTAAGTCTTCAATCCATTTGATGTGTCCATAATCTACAGCCTTTGTCTTCGTCACTTAAGTAGCATAAGTTCGGCTTGAGACACCACCACTTAAATACGCAAGGTCGTTATTGATGAAGTAATCAAATGGTATTACTCGACGACCTCGTGTATTAGGTATCAATGGTAAGGGCTTGTGAAGATCATATGGATATTGCTGTCCTTTAGGATTGTTCCAGTCTAATTGATCAGTAGTTGCTTTGCAGACTTCTTCAAAGAAGTATTCAAGTTCCACCAGACTCTTGCACGAACCTTTCATTAATTCGAATGTTGGACCGGCTAATAATTCTGGAGTCAGAGTATCAATTTTGATCCGATTCAACACTAATGCTAAGAAGTCTAGAGGAGTATCCATCAGCTCATTAAACAACTCACGAGGATCTTCTTTCCGAGTGAAATTGTTGATCTAAGGTTGAATTGGTCCATGAGCAGCATGCAAAGTCTTGTTCCAATCACGATCGAGAGTTGGAGGTTTTGTAGGTTTCTAAAACCAATCAGGAAACTAAGTGGTGTCATCAATAGGTTGATCTTCAATAAACCCAGTATCGAACTCTTGATGTGCGGGTTCTTCTAAATCTTCAACATTGTATGTAGGCTCCTCTACTTGATAAGATTTGGACCCTTCTTTAGACTTGCCAGTTGACTTGGAAGTCTTCTCCTTTGGTGCACTAGTTGACTCATGTTCTTTTCCAGCTCTTCTTTTCTTGGACCCCTGGTTTGATCTAGCAGAGGGCTCTTCGTCTTCATCCTCATCATCTCGACGTCTTTTAAGTATGACAGTATCTCCATATGTTGCATGGATGTCTTTGTCAGATTCATAAGCGTCAACCAATGCTTTGTAGAGATTCTTCTGTTGAACATATCTGTTAATTGATTTGTTATTCTCCATTTTGTCTATGAGAATTTTGTTCAGATTAAGTTCAGATAGATTAGCTGCTACAGCATGGGATGTCTTAGCTTTATTGGATAAACGAATCAGAACTTCAGCTTCAAGTTGTTTATTTACCGACTTCTCAATTCTCGGTAAAATCTTGGAGACTTGCTCTTTAACTTGTACCTTGACTTGCTCCTTGATGATTTTCTTCATATTTTCATCAATTTTATTGATGAAGTCTTCATTGTCAGCTTGAGCTTCGCTTCTAAGTCTGTCTTATTGTAGTTGAACAACTGCTTTTACAGCTTCATTCATCTGGTTGGCAAGGTACTTATTAACAATACCGAGAATTAAAGAAACTGCTTCAGCAAATAGGTTTGTTTGCTTGAATTCTGAGAAGTCATCTTCTAAAGCTTTTACTCTATCTTCAAACTTGAATAAGGAACCAAAGGTTGGAAGATTTTGTAAGGAGGAACTTGAAGCAATTGTTGGTGTAGGAACTGGTGTTTGTTACGAAGGTTGAATGACAGGAATGGTTGGTGGAGGAAGTGTTGTTACAGATGAAGGAGGCATTTCAACATTCGTAGTAACGGGAACATCTACCAAAGAATTTGACTCAATGTTCAGATTAAGAATGGAGTCAATACCTGTATCTGGATTAGGGTTCATCATGTTGGAGATGAAGCCTGATGATACAGAAGAACTCTGCTGTTGAACTTCAGGAGTGACAGCTGTTATTATCACATGAGTATCTTCTATGACTTGAGTAGTTTGAACATTAGCTAATAAGGCATCCGTCATTTCAGTATCTCTTCCCTCCAGATTGACTTTCATAACTCAATTTAGTTTTTGTGTGTTTCAAACTTATTTCACGACCATAAAAGATCATCACATAAAAGACTTTAACATCACAGATCTATCAGAAACTAAACTCAGATAGTAAACTCGAAAAAAACTCGGAAAGTTAATATTTTTCAAGAAATAGATCTCAGTCTATTTTCTTGTTTACTCAATAAAGTTCATGATTTTTCAAAATATACAATAAAAGTCAAGAACAAGAGTGTTCATAACTCTTTGTGTTTCGATTAACATAACAAAACAAGAACGATTTTTGAAGACTGCTTTTCTGTTAATATTCGAAACAATCAAGAAAAGAACAAAAACAATAAAAGTCTTGAGTTCCATCTTTGTTTCAGTATGTAATCGAAAAGAAACAACAAAAACAAAAAAACAAAATATACCTGTTTGTTGTGATAAGGCAGAAACATGGAACATTAATCAAACGTTGGATTATTTGTTTGCTCTGGTTCTTACGGTTCAAAAGAAAAAGAGACAAGATTTGTTGTGTTTATGTTATGTGACTGAGTAAATAAAAGGAAAGTTGTAGGCGTATATATCTGTGTGTTAAAGATTAGGGTTAGGGTTCATTTATGTATGTGAGCAAGCCTTATATTCATCTGCTTTTGGGCCTCATTTGTCAGTTTCGAAAATATTAAAACAAAATTCGGCCACATTTTATCTTATTACTAGGCTGGGCTGCGTGTTGGATTACATTTTAGCATTTGTGTGGAATAACAGGGTTATTATACTTTAGCAAGATTTTTTGTATCTACATTTTCTAGTATAAGGATTTGTGTTGGCTAAAATTTTTGATAGTAGATTTTTAGTTCACGGTTCTTAATTGCTGAAAAATAATTCGAGTGTGATTGAGGTTTTGAGTTTAAGTTTGTTAGTATTCGGATTAGCTTGTGTGTGATTTGGTTTGATAGATAATTTGAATTTTTGGGTTCGTTATGCTAAATCAAAAAAATGGGATCAAACGAGGATAAAACTAACTATTATAACGAATATATTGAGGCTGATCGAAAAGCAAGATGATTAAGCTTAGGAGGCTCAGTTGCAATTTATTCGTGATCGAGATATCATTCAAGATCTAAAACAACAACGTGATAAATTAGATTTAGCTGTTATTGAATATAAAAGACAAAAAGAGGAATATCAAAAGACACAAGCGATTTTCAAACAAACTCAGCGAGACAAAGAGGAAAAATATTTTAATGACATTCTTCAGTTACAATCTAAGAACAAAGATCTTGAAACGTTATTTGTAAAATGGGAAAATCAAATGAAACACTTCGGTTGCTTACAAATGAACAAAAAACTTTTCAGGACAAATTACATAAGTCGGGATTGCGATATAACGGTCCTTATGTTCTTTCACAAGCTTATGCTAAAATTCCTAAGTTGTATCGTGCTTATGAACTTTGTGATAAGAATGAACAACTGCATGTGTTTGATTATGAGGAAACTCTTGAGGATGCTGAAAAGAGTCGATTAAAAATGAACGAGTTTCAAAAAGATGAAAAAGTTTAAGAGTTAAAGATAAAACCAATCGATTACGGAAAATTGAACAAACTTTATGATGATTTTGTTCCACAAAAAGAACCTTCTGCTGAACAAACATATTTTACATCATCTTTTATATCTTCTAAAGAATTTTCTTCTGAGAATAAACCAAGCATGGCATCAATGCCTAGTGCAAATCCAATGCTTGTGGATTTGAATGAAATGGAAAATGTTTTCAAAAAATTGTTTGAGTTACTAGAAAAGAATTCTAAACGAACAAGCATTTTCTATACGTCTCTAGAAGAACTTCGATTAATTGATATTTGTGTAGAAGCGAAATTAATTCTTCAAGAATTGCATTTGTATTTTGAAATCTTTCAAAATTGATATAAAAGAGATGTAAAAGAAATGAAAGATGTTTTTGTTTCAGTGGAAGATGATCTTGATGAAACTCTCAAACAAAATGAGTTTTTAAAAGATCGACTCTTGGAAGCATCCTTAGCTGAAGATGTCAAGAATCCTGTCATAACCTCTTGTGTGGAAATAAGGAATAAGGATTTACATGATGAAATTGAAAGAATTTCAAAAGAGTCAAAAGATGTTTCAAATGAGAGTAAAACAGCTGATACGGTTTGTAATGATGCATTTAAAGTCACACAAGAATTGTCAAAAAGAATTGTTGAATTGGAAAAAGAATTGTCAAAATTTGAGGCAAAGTGTATTGCTTTTGAAATTGCACTTCAGCACAAGTCTCGAGAAAATAATTCTTTGAAAATATTGCAAAAAGAAAATGAGAATTTTATGGCATCATTACAAATCGAGAATGCTCATTTGAAACAGACTTATAAAGATTTGTTTGAGTCGGTTCAAAGGTCAAGAGTTGAGACTAATGAATGTGATGAAGTCAAAGTTAAGGTCAATTTTGATGAGATTGAAACTAAAAACATTGAGTTGGAACATCGAGTGGCGTCATTAATTAAGGAGAATGAACACTTGAAGTTGACTTACAAAAGCTTGTTTGATTCAATCAAAAAATCACGGGTTCAAACAAAAACTTCAAATGTAACACAAAACGAGGCAGAAAATCTGAAGTCTCAATTGTTTGAATTTGCTGAAACTAAGTTCAATAACATTTTCGGAAAGATTGAATTTTTCAAAAAGAAGCAATTGGATATTTCTGAACTTAACAAGGAATCGGGGGAGAAACAGAATCTTTTTGAAAACGAAACAAGTGTTTTTCAAATAAAGATTGATGAGCTGGAAAAGTCTTTAGCAAAACAAATAAAAGAAAATTCTGATTTGTTGATAAAAATCGATAATCTTGAGAATGTTTTCGCTGATGAAGAAAAAAGGGCAACATTGGGAAAATTGAATGCTTTTGATAATGAAAATTGTGATTTTGAATCAAAGGTTATTCATCTCGAAAAAATCATTGCTCAAAAGTCAAAAGATTTTGATGATGTCAATCTTGAATTGTCAAACAGAACAGCCAAATTTGAGGCGTATTTTGAAAAACTTGAAAAAACGAAAGTTGTTCTTGAACGACAATTGGCTCGTAAGGTTGATGATTCTAAAGCCGAAAAAGATCGATTTTTGAAAGAAATTAATCATTTAAGGACTCAACTTGAAAATCTGAAAGGGAAGCGTGTGGAAACAAAGCTTGATAATTCTTCAATTTTGGGAAAACCACCGTTACTTAACAATGAAAGAGATCAGCTTTTGAAACAAATTGCATCTTTGGAATCAAAATTGGCATCACAAGATATTCGTTCTTGTCAAAAAGAATATCATGAGTTGAGAACTTCGTATAATGCTTTAAAAGTGAAGTTTGATTCTCTTAATCGGAAAAAATGGAACATCAATGTTTCAAAATCTTCAAAACCTAAAGAAAGTGTTTCGGAAAAGGTTCACACGGGTGAATCCTCAAAACCGTTTTTAAGAAGGGTTTCTCAGTTTACAACCTATTCTTTACAAAAAGATAGGAAGTTTTCTAAGAAATCTCAAAGTTTTGAAACATTTTTTCCTCAAAAGGGTTTTAAGACAAGAGCTTCAAATGCAAAGAATCAATCTTTTGAAACATCACACTCTTGTTTTACACCGGTAAAACAAGTGTGGAGGCCAATTAAGGAATCTCAAACTTTTGAAGCATCTACTTCTCAAAAGAGTTTTAAGACAAGTACTTTAAAAGGAAAGAATCAAGTTTTTGTTACTCCACATTCTCGTTTTACACCGGTAAAACAAGTGTGGAGACCAAAGCAAGGTCATTTGAAAACTTTCAAATATTCCAAATCAGAAATGCTTTCAATGCAAAACAAGAATGACTTGGCTTTGAAAACCAAAAACAATGGAAGATTTTCAAACGCTTCAAAAACGAATTTCCAGATTGATACATCAAATGGTAACAATAAATGGAAATTTTCTTCACCAACAAGATTTAAAACTCCACATGAAACACCGAGTTTCAAAAATCAATGGAAAATCAAAAGGAATTTTAAATCTCCGTTGATTCCACGAGAGTTGTTTTCAAATGAAACACCGGTTTCAAGCTCTCGTTGGAACTCAACATCTTTACATCGAATTGACACAACTTTAAAATGGTTTTCAAAACTTGGCAAACCCGTTAGCACCGTGCTTAAATGGGTTCCAAAGGTTGTTGTCTAAATTCAATGTCAATGGTTTGTAATCAAATGTTAGATTACAACCTGGTCTTCAAATAAAACGAAAGTGTATGCGTGAGTGCGCTTTACCTTTAAAAGAAGAGAAATCTTCTTGTTTTGAGCAAAATTTATTCAAATTTTCAAAATGATTTACAAAATCTTTCAAAAGTTTGCACATCAAAATGGCTTGTTATTAAATTTCAGATAACAGCCCGGTTTTCAAATAAAAGAAAATTGTACGTTTCAGTGCGCTTTATCTTCAACATAAGAGAAATCCTCTTTGTCTCGATCAAATTTTTATCAAATTCTTTTCAAAAAGTGTGCTCGGGACATACGACTTCTAAGTAAATGTCAGCTTAGGACTCGTTCTTCAAATAAAGGAAAGTGTACATTTTTGTGCATTTATCCTAACAACGAGAAGCTTTCACCTTCTCGGACTTGAGTTTAGCTCAAGTAAATGTTTTTGAAAATGTTGAACATAATTTTTTAAGATTTTATCAAAAACATTTTTCAAAATCTTTCAAAAATTATGTGTTCAACACTCCCTTTTCTCGACACTTTGAAAATTCGAATCATTTTTATAAATGGATCAATTTTTGAGGGGGAGTTTTGAAAAAAATCAAGTGTCTTTAATGTTGTTGGATACATATCATAAAAGTCAAAATTTATGTATCCAAAACATTCAGTGGATTCAAAAGTGGTTCTTCAGTGATATACCAAGGCATCTTAACTCTATCCCTTAATATAATTGCGGTGGCATACAAAATGAAGTGTTTAATTATTGAGGGAGAGTATAATGGAAAATGTTTTGAACAAATGAATAATAATCGATATAAAATAGTTGTTGTCAAGTGTGTTTATATCGATAAACGTACAAATGGTGAAGATTGTGTCCGGTTACGACCGTTTCCTGAATTTAACAGGATGAGGAGTGAGCAATCTACTGACCATTCATTTTAGATATCGACATACTTTGATACAACTAGTTTGTTTAGAACATTCAGAAAGATTCTAAATCATAATCATGCTATATCCGTTTCCTCCCATATATTTTCAAAATCTCATATAGCTATTTTAATCCATTGATATCAAAAATATCATATGGTATGCTATTTTTGAAGGGGAGAAAATTGGATTAAAATGTGATCAAGAAAGATAAATGCTTAAGTGTGTGGAATAACAAAGTGATCTAAAAGACTCAAAGTGCAATCAACTCTTTCCTCCATGTGCAAAATAATTTTGAATATCGATGCACATGTGTAGGGGGGTATTTCTCAAAAGAGAAACTTTCAAAGTGTTAAATGTTTTGATTTATATCAAACACTTTGATTATTTTTCAAATGGTTTTATGGTTTCAATCTTAATACCCATCAACCAACTACCTCACGATGATCTAAGAAGAAATAAGGTGGTAAGGTTAGGTATTATCCTATGATCTAACCAGAACCGGAGGGATCTATCCAGGGACATTCCATAGATAAAATATAAGTCCTTAGGTATGATGGAGTTGAATGTGAATAGGAATAATGTCAACTAAGGCATGAGCTATCATCAGAACAATCACAACATGATGATAGTAATGACGTTTGGTGGACATTGAAGGGGTTGAAGAATGAAAAAGAAATGTTTGGATAAAGGGTGAAAAGAAAGAAGCCCTTCACAAACATTAGGCAAAAACCGGGTCAATACATAATCTATCGAATATCACAAAGATGATATTTGGTATTGAAGAAAGACATCATGGACCCAGTGATGCAATGCATAACCCTTCCCAGCCACTCAAGATTCTCTTAAAAGAATCTTGTTTCATTGTCCCAGAGATTAAATGCATAATCTATTGACATCTCACTTCGATATTGTTGATATAGAAAAGGTGGCAGTCTGCTCTAGCCTCCGATCACAAAAACCAAAACGCACTTATTGAGTCTAGAGCCAAATGAGATCAAATCATAAATCTCACATAAGACACAAAAGTACATTTGTATTAAACATCAAAGATACAAAAAGTACAAGAGTCGCTTATATGTCTATGTGATATTGCATGTCTTAGTGACATTCCCAGAACATTCAAGAGTGAGACTTACATTAAGTATTTCACAATGAATGAATGGAAATCCTACCAGTGCTAACATCAAAGCCAACGCTAAACGTAGGTCACTAATTTGAAAATGAATGATTTATGATTCAATTAGTGTTAACTAGTAATCTAAGTGATCTAGTTGTTATCGTGTTTTTTGGAATTTGTTTTCGAAAAACACAAACAACATTTCCTTGATTCATTCAAGTAAAGTGTTGGATTACCAAGGTTACTTATGATGTCACAATTTTGATAAGGGGAGATTGTTGGAATTGAAGTTAGTAGATGACTCTTATGCTTCGACCGCACTTCACACATAACTACACTATCGAATATTTAAGCGTAACAAGATTATGATTATGTTTGATGGTCATCAAATACAATCAGGGGGAAGAGTGTTCGATAGTCTGCAACATTTAGGGGGAAGAAATGTGAAGTATGTGTATACGAATGGTTGTTTATTTAGGGGGAAGCAATTAGGGGGAAGAACATCAACAACATCTCTACCTTTTAGAAGCAATGACGTCGTCATAATTCATTTCTTCATATCTCATACTCAAAGTTCAAAGATACACTTCCGCAACTCTGATAAATCAAAGAACTTCCTCAAATCGTCAAGTTGTTGATCAAGACAAAAGTTCTACATGACGAAGATTGTAAGCTGTATAGAAACTATGAGCATGTTGGTTAGAAGCTTTAAAAGACAAATTCAAGATGGATTTGCTGTAAAGAATGATGACATGAAAAGATCTCAAAGGCAAAGGAAAAAGAAAATGAAAAAATAAAGATTAAGATCACAAGAGC
>BQNB010085967.1:0-28318 GCA_026074375.1 Tanacetum coccineum | reverse complement strand
TATTATCTTGTGTTGTTGATCTGAGAAGTAACACGCCCCGGACCCTTATTCCGCTGCGACCCAATTTGGGGGTGTTACAACTGAGCAATTAGAAAAGAAAGAGTACATACTGCAATCTTCAAGAGCAGACACTACCATAGAAGATAGCTGAGCATGAATTTTATCCAGAGGTAGATTGAGCAAATGATACAAGCCAGCTTTCTTCTTACCTAAACCCAACACCTTCCTGGTTTTAAAATCCTGCATAACACAGAATTGCTCATAAAAGGTGACAAAGTACTGAGAATCCTTTATTAATTTAGAGACTGACAAAAGCCTAGACTTAAAAGAAGGAACAATTAATACATTTTTTAGCTCAAGCTTGTTTTCTAAAGTTACATTGCCTACCTTAGAAATAACAGAAGTATGACCATTTGGCAGATTAATGACTTGTTTGTTTTTGAGAACATGAACATTATCTAAATCATTATTATCTGGTGACATATGATCACTTTCCCCTGTATCAATTAGCCATCCTTCAATAACATCATTAACACATAAAAAACAATAAATTGTACCTTCTCCAAAAGGATGTTGAATTTCAGGAGTATTTTCACCATTTTGATTGAAATGAGGAAGACTCTTCAAAAGTTGCTCAAATTGCTTAGATCTCCTCCATCGGTCAATATATTCTGACTTACCGAAAAGAAAGACTAGTTAGGTAAACACCACATGTCCCCTATTTTCAACCAAGGTTGTTGTCCTTTTGACTGGTGCATTAGCATTGCCATTTTTTATTCCACTTTTGGCCTTTTGATTCTGCTTATACTTATGATGCCAGGTAGGATAACCAACTTTCTCCCAGCATTTCGCTGGTGGATGCCATTTGAAACCAAAAATAGTACACTTATCCTTTGTCTCACCTTTACTGTACAAAGCAGTTGATTCAACCCCTAACTGTCCTGATTCAAACACCCCCCTTTAAGATTCTTCTTGTTGAAGTAAAGCACAAGCAGTATCAATACTAGGTAAAGGTGAATTGAGTAACAATTAAGTTCTTTAGGTTGAAAAATGTTCATCAAGACCATTCAAGAACTGAAATAATCTTTGCTCTTCCTTTTGAGTGTTTAGGGCTTTTAAAAAAAATTCAGGAGTGATGTTCATAATACTGGGTAACTCATTCATGGAATCCAACTCTTCCTATATGTACTTCATACTAGTATAATACTCACTCACTAATTTTCCAGACTTTATACTTATGTGAACCATTACTAAGAGCAAATCTTGTTTCCAATTGAAGCCAAATAGCATGAGTGGTGCCAATGAACATGATGGACTTAGCAATTGACTCAGACACATAATTCATCAACCAACTTATCATTAAATTGTTACATGTATCCCACTATTCTTGTAAAGAAGCATCATCTGGTGATCTAGGCACAATACCTCTTATGAAACCTAATTTCTGTTTGGTTGACAAAGCAATTTCAACTGATCTCTTCTAAGAACAAAAATTCTAAGCCCCAATCAATTTCTCATGAACAACAAGAGTACCAGGACTATCAGATGGGTGTAAAAATAGGGGATTTTGAATCAAAAGTGATTGATTGTTCAAATCACTTGTAGTATTAGAAGATGATGATAGATTCACCATTGTTACTATAGCAGAAGCTTTAGAACTTACTAATCAACAAAAAAACCGTTACAAACATAAGAAATGATTCACAAATTCAATCTTTTGAATGAAAGATTTAATTGAATCAATAACAGATTGTGTTTTACAAGAACTGAGTGAAATGAATGAAGGTTTTAATGAATCATGACAGTTTTGAGTGATGATGATAGTGGTTGTTAATGGTGGTTGTGGTTAAAGCTGTTATTTCAGTTACAACGGTTGAAAAAATGGTTTTAACAGATCAAGAACTCTTCATTGAGCTCTGATACCATATTGATAATAATGAATTAAAAGGAAAACACACAGTGAAAGTGATCTCATTGATTAGAAATGAAGACTAGTGCAGAGTATTTATACATGAAAAATAAGCGGGAAAGAAAAGAAACAGACTAACTAACTTCTATTCTAAAAGTACAACATAAGTCCCTACACTTTCTATAAGTTACATTTTGGTCCTCGTTCTTTCTGTTTCTTTAATGCTTCTCTTACATAGAAAGTGTAGGGACTTATGTTGTACTTTTAAAACAGAAGTTAGTTAGTCTATTTCTTTAATGCTTCTCTTACACCACTCATACTCCAGCAAAGATAAAATATAGACACAAATATTTATACTTTTCGTCATAATTTAATAGAATGTTTATAAGAAAAATAAAGAGTTTAATTAACTTAAACGTGGAAGATGATAATCTTGATTCACTTGGAAAGTCGAAATTAACCTTTTGGCACTTTTTCTTTCACTTTTATCAAATTAAAAATTCTATATCATTTCTAGTTCTGTGATGTTTTTGTTCTTTTTGGAGTTTTGAAATTTGAATTGTTATTTTTAAAATTAAGACTGTAAAAAAAATAGTTTAACTCATACAAAATACTTTCATTAAATCTTAATTCAACAATAACAATAAATTGATCTTAATCAGCACAAACAAGTTAAATCCATCACAGCTAATTTGACATAAATTTATTATTTAATATGATAATAGTTTTATTACAAGAGTTACAAGAACAACAAAGATCAAGATGATTTAATAGAGGGAAAATTATTTTAGTTTGTGTGAGAGATAAACAAGACAGACAAGAGAAAAATATGAGGGAAGTTAGAGCTCTCCTTTGTCTTCTTTCATTTTATACCCCTAGCCAAGAATAATTGCAAGCTTATGCCCTTTGTGTTTTCTTCCTTTCTTTTCAAAAATAATCTTTTCACTTTCTTTAAAACTTATCAAAACTATAAATACGAGAATAGCAAAATTAGTCCTTGTAGCCAGTGGCGGATCCGCTATTTTAAAGCTTATGTAGCACGATTTTTAGCTCACCTTGTTTCACGGATCCAATATTTTAAACCTTTTGTAGCACGATTTTTAGCTCACCTTGTTTCACGGATCCAATATTTTAAACCTTTTGTAGCACGATTTTTATAAAAAATGTCTTAATTGATGGTTAAGACAATTTGATGGTTAAGAATTTTTAATTGATGATTATGAGTAATATTTGTTTGGATTTTTGAATGTTGTGTAATATTATTTTGAAAGACAATTTGACATATACTAAAATATTATAAAACACATAAACATTTATCCGTCGTACTTGTTTCTTGAATTTTAAGATGTTGCCGTTTTCTGGTACCTGTGTTCGTCCCCGTTTTTGTCCCGTGCAACTTAGTACTTGAGTCATTATGTTTCATGTCTTATAAATTGTTTAGATAAAACAAGTCAAAACCCTCAAACTACCCTTATAGGCTATAGCTATGTTGTGCAGCCAAATATTATCAAAAATAAGGTACAAAAAACAAATAACAAATAACAAAAGGACAAAATCCTCAAAAAGATGAATATCACTATTCAGTCATCTTCTTCCTCGTTTTTTTATTTAATCTTTATAACAACTATGTTTCTCCTCATAATATTCATTTCGTGCAACTCTATCACTAAAGTATGTGTAGCACTTACAGAAAGCTAGAGATTTTCAAGAAAAACCACAGTTCGTCGGCTAAAATCATGTGTGGCACGTGCCACAGGTGGCTCTCACCTAAATCCGCCCCTGCTTGTAGTTTATGTTTGATCAGAACACATTATAATTTTAACAGTCTCGCTTAATATGATTCTAGTAAACCTCTGTTAAGGATAATTTAAAGCTTAAAAACTTATGTTGTATTGTATCTAGTCCCTTAGTAAAGATATCTGCAATTTTATTAGCAAGATCAACTTTTTTTTGGCTCAATAACACGTTTTAATATGTTTTTCTCTACTAAAGTGTAAATCAATTTCCCTGAAACCTCGATTTGTTGCAATTTCAATTCTAGAACTACTTTAACAGAATAATTTGACAGGTAAAATTTTTCACATTGCAAGTCTTTTAAATATTTTAAGATCCAAATGACTTCACTAGTTACAAAAGCTAAAGCCCCTGTTGAGGATTTAGAGAGAGCATTTTGTTTCTTACTTTTACAGGATACCAAAGTTCCATATAAGTCAACACAATAACCAGTTACTGATTTTCTAGTAACAACACATTTATCCCACAACATTAGAGTAAGCATTACAGTCATACATGAAGCTCATGTAATATATATGCCCATACTTGGTGAACCGTTAAGGTATTTCAGAATCTTAAAAGCAATTTTCAGATGAGACTTAAGAGGAGAATGCATAAACTGATTTAGACAGTGGACAACATAAGATATATCATGCCTAGTGTTGGTCAAGTAAGTCAGTTTTACCATTAACTTTTGATATTCAGTGATATTATCAAGTAATGAATCATTATCAGCAGGTTCATTAGTAATGACCATATTAAACTACAAAGGAGTAGCTTCTTGTTTACAAGTTAACATACCAAACTCAGATAACTAATCAAGACAATACTTTCTTTGGTTAAGATAAATACCCTTATTAGTATCAATAACTTCAATTCTAAAAAAAGTATTTAAGTTTGCCTAAATCATTAATCATGATTTTGGTCTTTAAAAAAGTTTTGAACTTTTCAATCTTAGCATGACTTTTACTAGTTATGATAATATCATCTACATAAACAAGTAATGAAATAAACATACCATTATCAGATTTAGTATAAAAAGAATAATCACTTTTACTTTGAATAAATCAATTTTCAATTAAAGAAGATATAAGTTTAGCATTCCATTGTCTAGGAGCTTAGATTAAATAATATAAAGACTTTTTATGTCTACAAACTCTAGTTTCATCATCAGGAAACCGTTAGGCAAACTCATATAAACAGTTTCATCTAATTAACCATATAAGAAAGCAATATTAACATCTAACCGGAACACAAACCAATTTTTCTATACAACAAGATTCAACAAGCATCTAACAATGACCATCTTAACAAGAGCAAAAAAAATCATAATCTATTCCCTCCCTTTGTTAATATCCTTTTACTACAAGTTCTTTTTATTTCCCCATTAGACTTATACTTAATTCTATACACCCACTTACTGCCAATTGCTTTTTTATTCTTAGGTAATTCAGTTAATTCTCAAGTATTATTTCTAAGTAATGCTTCCATTTTAATATTCATAACATCAGTCGAGTGAGTGTGCTTGGATGCTTCATAAAAATATTTTGGTTCAACACTTTTATTCAGTTGAGTTACAAAGCATAAATTTTCAGTTGTCAATATAGAATAATTGACATATCTTGCTAAGTCATATTTAACTTTTGAATCAACAACAAAATCATTTAGTTTTTTGAGAAAACAGTAAGCCTTGTAGACCTTCTCAAATTTATATCATCATGAGCATTAATGTTAGGATATAGACCAACATTGCCCTCAGATTCATTTTGTGTTTCCTCAAATGTTGTCGCCCTTTCATCCTTCTCAGCAGAGTTGTATTGACTGCTATTTAAAGCTGAATTCTCATTACCCTTATTTGAGAATTCACTAGAAGCTTCTACATTTTCACTAAAGTGAGGAGAGTAGCTGCCATCACTTTGTGAAAGATTTTCAGTATTCAGTTTAGAATCTACTTTATCTTCATCATTAGGCATCTCAGGATGTTCAATATCAAAAAAAGTTTTAAGTCTTGAAAAAAATATCAGAATTAGAGACATCAGTTGAACCAGCATTAGATGTTTTAAAAAGAAAGACATTTTCTAAAAATTTAACATCTTTAGAGAAAATGAACTGATGCTTATCAAGACTATATAACCTATAACCTTTCTTAAAATCAAAATATCCCATCATAACACATTTCTCATACTTATGGTCAAGCTTATCAAAAGTATTAAGAATAGTAGCAAAACACGGACAACAAAAGACTCTTAAATAAGAGAGAGTAAGAGATTTTTTATATATCAACTCATAAGGAGACTTTCCATTTAACGCAGAAGAAGGCACAATATTTTAATCAAATAAGTAGTAGTTAGAATGCCTTTAGACTACAACTTCAATGGAATCCCCCCCCCCCCTTAAAACAAAAAGGATCTAGCAACATTAAGAAAATGACTATGTTTCCTCTCAGGACTAACATTTTGTTGTAGAGTATAAACACAAGGTCGGATCAATAATACCCTTATTTGCACAAAAATCATTAACAGTTTGATTAACAAACTAAGTACCATTGTTACTTCTGAAAATCTTAATTTTCTTATTAAACTGATATTCAATAAGATTGTAAAAAACAATTATATAATAAGGTACTTCATCTTTGGTTTTAAGAAGATATACCTAAACAACCTTTGTGTAATCATCCACAATAGTAAAAATATATTTGTAACCTTCTTTAATAGGAATCCTATAAGGACCCCATAAATCTAAATGCACTATTTCTCCTAATACAATAGAAGCATGATCAATTAAAGTAAAAAGTTTTATAGTTTGTTTAGCTCTTTGACACACTTCACAAACAATATTCTCAATTATCCTCAAACTGTAACTTATCTTTTATAACATTTAGAACAAGCTCTGTAGGCTGACCAAGCATGTAGTGTCAGTCATGCTGAGGTAAACAAACAAAGACACTGAAATATGACATTTTTGTTTTAATACCTTGTTTATCATTGTCAAAGTAGTATAATCCACCACATTGTTTACCAGTCTCTAAAACTTTTCCCATTTTCAAATCTCTATCCAAAATATAACATTGATGTTTATCAAAAGCAACAAACATTTTAATATCTTTAGCAAGTTTATGAACATAAATTTGAGTCTCATAGTACTCTGTAATAACCAATACATCATACGAAGTCAAGTTATTAGCTAGTTTGAGATATCCAATCTTTGTAATAAAAGTTTTAGTACTATTTAGATGACAACTTTTATTTTTAGATGAGAAATGTCAACAACATTCACTTATTTTTTGTCAATGTATGTCGTATATTGATTAGCTCTAGAATCAACAATCTTACCACTATAAGTAAGTTTAGATTAAAGAAATTTTGATTAAATTTTTTACTTTTATTAAACACTGTTAATGAGGTGTCTTTTTATACATTATTTCAGGGTCATTTAACCCCCTAAATCATGCAAATATGCCCATATTATGTGCTTAATCATTTGTTTTCAGGTTTTGAGCACTTGGATGACATTTGGAGGAAATGCACGTGACTTAGGCTCATTTGGAGAATAAACGGACAAGATTACGGACCTACGCCAAATCTCTTGAAGAATTATGCATACAGCGCGTGGAGACGGCGTCACATGCATAAAGCGACGCCGTCATGATCAATCTAGTGACGGCGTCAGGAAAATGACGACGGCGTCAGGACGTGGCCGACTTAAAGTGGATATAGAATCATCTACATGGCGACAACGTCAGGACTTCAAAGCGACGTCGTCGCAACGATTTTCCTATATATATTAAACCGAAATTAGGGTTTTAAGTGTGTAACTTTGTATAACTTTAGGGAGACGAACCCTAGTCGTTTTAGCAGCTTTTAAGGTCGTTTTAGGGCCTCAAACCGATATTGTAACTACCTTTTATCTATGTTTATGTGTTGTGTGATTAAATTATATTCTTGTTTTATCTTTAACATGCTAGGCTAAACCCTCCTTTGTATTTACTTATAATTTCATGAAACTTAGGTTGTAGATCCTTTTGATGTTGCTTCTTGTTGATGAATGTGCGCGTTAGGCTCTAGAAAACTAGTCATAAGATATTAAATTGGTATAGACGTCTAAGGAAATGCGAGTAGTGTAGAAAGGATACCATCGGTAACAGTCTTCATACTACCTTACCCCTAATATGGTTGATCCCTCTTAAGATATTTCACATGCATTTAATATACTGTTAGGGGTCTTGTAATAGTCTTCATACTACCTTACTTGTGCGTTGCCCTAACGGAAAATTAAATAGATGGCGGGTTCGTGTAATCCGTTCATGACCTAGGAAATACTTACACAGATCATCACAAGTGTGACAAGGCAACAGATCTAGGAGAAGCAATCTGAGGAGTAGTGCATGATTAGGTAAATACATCAATTTATCATAAAGTTATCACCAGTAGTTTAGATTATATTTAGTTTAATTAGCTAAAACAAATCAACCTCTCAAACCATGATATTTACCTGCTTTCTTATAAATATAAAAATACAAAAAGAATCTTCTCCCAACCCCTTAGAATTCTGTTAGACCGTGTTCGAGCCTTCTCAACCTATTCCCCTAGAGAACGATAACAACCCCCGAGTCTTGCCTTACTACACTACAATGGTTAGGTACTCTGCCTAGGGGATGGTAAAACTTCATGTGAAGTCTTTACGAGACCCGCATCAACTATACTTGCCATATTAGCATGCACATTCTTTGCTTAACCAAAATTTTCTTAAATGAGATTAAGAGTGAAAAGTTGTTCATCAGAAAAGAACAAGAGAAACTTGAACCAACAATGTTATTATTAGAAACCCTTTTGTTATTGTTATGAAAATTGTCATTATTTTCCTTTTTTCTAAACTCCTGTACCCAAAAGTGTTTTTATTAGAAACCAGAGCAACTTATGCCCATTTTACGATAGCATATTGAGTGTTCAAACTTACATATTGGTGTTATATTACATGTGATATATCATGAAAACGTCGGTACCCAAAAAAAGTTTGTCAAAAGTATATGAAAGTTTCTCTTTATTAAAAACTTATTAAATGTTTGTTGTAATTCTGTATTTTTTTCGCTTAACGATTAACAGTTTTTTAACATATATTATTTCAAAAAAAAGGGGTGTAAGAAGATTTTAACTTTTAAAAAAAGTAGCAATGGATGAAAGTGAATGCTTATATTATCGGTCACTTAGGGTGTTTACTTTTCTTTTACTACCTCTTATTGATGTGAGTGATGGACCCAAATCTCTTAAATACTTTTATTTGATAGACACATCAAAATCTTTCTCTTCTCATTAAAAGACTAAATAAGACATTGTTATCAAAAACACTTAATTCAAAAAAAAAACAAGCCCTTAGTCCCATACCTTTTAGAGTTTCTAAAATAACTACCTCACCTCAATTTTTATAATACGTTTCTAATTAAAAGTGAGAATTAAGTTTAAAAAAACAACTAAAAGTGAAATTTATGAATGAGATGATTCTTTAATAGGCATACAATTAGTCATATATATAAGTCAAAAATACCAATCATTAGTCACTAAGAGGGTTTTTAATCCGTGCTACGCTGCTTGACGCGAGGTTTTACATTAAAGACTAACTTTGCAACGGAAGGATAACCCAAAGACTATTTCCGTATAGTGTCATTAAGGACTAACTTTGTAACCGAGCGATAACCCAAGGGCTATTTCTGTTTTTTTTATGCGGGGGTGGTGAAAATTTTGGAAATAGTCTTTGGTTTATCGTTCCGTTGCAAAGTTAGTCATTAAGGATTAACTTCGCAACAGACCGATAATCCGAAAGACTATTTCCGTAATTTGTTTCCTCGGGGTTGATGAAAAAAACGCGGTTCCCAAAGCGGTAATGGTAATTGTTATATAGTTATAACTATAATTTTTGCCTTGGTATTATATAGCGCAATCCAGTGCTATGAGAATTTGTTCATTACTTTGTATAACCTTTCTATTATTTCGTTGTTTCATGTAGCTACTAGAAATGTTTAAACGATAACACGTCAAGACATAAGATCACTATAACCATTAAAAGTAAATAAATCAACAAACCCTCTTATTAAAGGATTCTGTAGGGAATACAACATACATGAAAAAAAATCAGCTATATTAATTTCGTGAAGAAACATATCAACTTATGAAACATAATTTTCAATATATACGAGCAGTGGAAGATCTATGAAACATTTTCACATATATAGAAGTCGTAGCCAATGGAATTAGCCACAGTAACATCATAATCCGGTGTAACTTTTTTGAAGAAATGTTGTAATTAATTAAACTTTAGCTAGTTATCTCCTTCTTGTATTTAACGTGTAGATCAGCCATGCACATAAACCAATGATTTGTAGCCGATTTAGCTCAACGAGTTATACTAACTTTATTTAGTACGTCCACAAATTCAAATCAATATTTGGTTCAATTTCATCATTCCAATCAAACCCTTTTTTCATACCTGGTGGTGTAATAACCAAGCCCTCGGCCAAGTTATTATAAAACCCTGGCATATTAAATAATGCCTCTTCATCCACAAATCCCGTATCCAACACCATCTTATCATCGCCTTCTGCTTTTATAAAAGGCGACGATGTAGATGGCATTTCATTAGTATGTTGTGGCCTAAAAGCAAGAGCTGCTTCTAAGGCAGCATCTTGAATATCACGAGCAGAACAAGACTTGGCCCGTCTGATCAGACGGACCGAGTCAGAAAAGTTAAGTGGCGCCTCATCACCACGTAAGGTTAGGGTTGCTGCATCATAAGCCCTAGCCGCCATTTCAGGAGTTGGGAACGTACCCAACCATATTCTAGTTTTTTTGCTAGGCTCACGAACTTCACACACCCATTTGGACCCATTTCTTAACCTAACACCTCTATAGACCGGATGTCTCGTTTCCTTAAACTTCTTCCTCCCAGCCTTTCGCTTCGGTAGGTTCTTAGCACGTGTCTCGGTTTGAGAAGATGATGATGAAGTTGAAGAAGAACTATCGTCTTCCATAGTTTCCATTTTGTTTTTGAGAGACATGCCAAAGAAGTTGATGTGAGTTTATACTTATGAGAAATATTAGTTTATATAGAAGAAAATAATAAAGAAGTTGGTGTTCCCAGGGATTAGACACGAGAGGGTGACTAAGTTTACGCACGTGACAAAACACATTGGTGATAATTTTTGTCATTAAAAACACGTGGTGATAATGAAAGACAAAAAAAAACATATAATATGAAAATGTTTATAACATAAGGACGGTTCATGGTCCACAGGACCACCACTGCCTCTTTAACTAGATGACTTGGAGAATGCGACCTCGTTTATTGACTTTTATTCTTAAATAATGCAATTCTGGCTTTTATCATGTAATACCTGAGCTAGTTGGTATAACTAATTTGCTAATTTACGTGCCCAGATTATGCTTTAATCTTTTAACATGATTAACTAAAATAAAGAAGTGGAATGAGTGAGCATAAGAACCAGCCAACTAGAACGCCGTTAACTTGAACCCGACCCGAATGGCAGCTCGTATAATCTAGCATGCATGATGCAATATACTTTTGAAATAAGTGAGTACGCGGTTGTCTTATACCTAAAGTTAGATAAAAATCATTTCAAAACTACGTATTATATGTTTAAAGTTCAGCAAGACAATACGACTAAAAATGATGAGAGAAAATGACAAAAAGAATGAAATAAGACATTTTTTTAGCATTTATTTATGGAGAAACATGTGATTTTGATAAGATAGCTCTATAGATAAGCTTATGTTCAATCTTTGGCTCTAAACTAGTCGCACCAATCTCTTAAAAGAAGGTGGGATTTTACCCAATTTGAGCACGTGTGATGGTGAGTTCAAACCCTATATATGGTCAAAATGTCGGAAACCCAGTTATAAGAAAATAGTAACACACAATATTTTTCTTTTAACATAGACTTTATTACAACTAGCTACCAACGATCAACTGAGGAAATAAAGAATTTACAAGGTGTTACAACATCCAACAAGCAAGAACCGGATCATATGAGATAACCTCAAATTAGAAAGGAGCTAAATATCATCGCCAGTAGTATCTTTCTGGAAGGTTTAGCATCAAAGCAAATATGGCTGCGATGATTTTAATCAGCGCGTCAAAGTAATGATATGATCAATAGCATAAGGAATATTCATAATCTTAAGGCCGGTAATCGATTGTTTTTAAGCTATGAATTTATTGTCACTCATTTACAGTACAATATACGACGCAAAACCTCCTAAATCTATCAATCATCATATCCGTGATTGAATGATTCTAAACCCTCGAACTGAATTTAGTCTTACAAACTTGGTCTTCATATACACAGACTCTCCATTGATACTCTTCACGACTTCATCATATATGCAATTACGGCCCGAAACTCCTTTTTTTTATCAGTTTATTACAGACTGTCAGAATACATAAACAATCTGTTCAGTACAATGCATCACACTCTAATAAAAAAAAGAAAGCCACTTGCATGTGTTATTGACCACCCCAGTCGTATAAAACTCAAGTACAAATTTAATTCCTGTCTTTAGTATCATGAATATTGTATGTGTATTTTTGCAATGTTGTGGGCGTACGGGGTGTACTAGTTTATTATTGTTATGTTATTTATTACTGGTTAGAGGTGTCAAATAATACCCATAAGTCAACATTTGGGTCAATTGGACTCTTTTTTTAAATATGGTAGGCTAAATGGACTCTCTCTTTTATTGTCAGTGGGCTTGATAGACTATTAAATATGATGAAACAAAATAAACATGGGTATAATGGTCGGGTACTTTTTTATAGATGAGTCTTGTTGGGTATAGCATTTTTCATACGTTTTTAACGTTTTTATACAATTTCGACCGTTTTCGATCGTTTTCGACCGATTTCGTCTGTTTTTGACCTATTTCGCCGTTTTCGAGCGATTTTGACCGTTTTCGATCGTTTTCGACCGATTTCAGCCGATTTCGACCGTTTTTGACCGATTTCGATCGTTTTTGACCGATTTCGACCGTTTTCGAGCGATTTTGACCGTTTTCGTCCTTTTTCGACCGTTTTTGACCGTTTTTGATCATTTTCGACCGATTTCGATCGTTTTCGATACCGATTTCGACCAATTTTGATCATTCACCGATTATTCCACACGTTTTCGACCGATTTCGACCGCAACGATGTGTACGAAAACGTATAAAAGCGTACGAAGACGTATAAAAGCGTACGAAAACGAACGCAACTTAGGAAAACAAAGAAAAACAGAGGAAAACGGAGAAGGACGCATGTAAACGAACAAATCGTACAAAAATGGACGAAAATGTACAAAAACGTTTATAAACGGACGAAATCAGTTGAAAACGGTCGAAATCGGTCAAAAAGTGTCAAAATCGGTCGAAAAGTGTCGAAATCGGTCGAAAACGGTCAAAATCGGTCGAAAACAGACGAAATCGGCCAAAAACGGTCGAAATCAGTCGGAAACGGTCGAAATCGGTTGAAACGGAAAAATAACAGACGAAAACGAAAAAAACGGGCGAAAACGTAAAAAAACGGAGGAAAACGTAAAAAAACAGACGAAAATGAAAAAAACAGACGAAAACGTAAAAAACGGACGAAAACAAAAAAACACGGACGAAAACAAAAAAACACGGACGAAAACGTAAAAAACCGGACGAAAACGTAAAAAAACGGACGAAAACGTAAAAAACGGACGCAAACGTAAAAAAACGGACGAAAACGTAAAAAACAGACGGAAACGTAAAAAAACGGACGAAAACGTAAAAAACGAACGAAAACGTAAAAAACCAGACGAAAACGTAAAAACGGACGAAAACGTAAAAATCGGACGAAAACGGAAAAAAACAGACGAAAACGTAAGAAAACATACGAAAATGGGCGAAAACGTGCGAAAACATAGAAAATTGTGCAAATGTGTGTGAAACCGTACGAAAACGCTTAAAACGTACAAGAACGTTTAAAACGTTTTTTATCAGTTTATTACAGACTGTCAGAATACATAAACAATCTGTTCAGTACAATGCATCACACTCTAATAAAAAAAAGAAAGCCACTTGCATGTGTTATTGACCACCCCAGTCGTATAAAACTCAAGCACAAATTTAATTCCTGTCTTTAGTATCATGAATATTGTATGTGTATTTTTGCAATGTTGTGGGCGTACGGGGTGTACTAGTTTATTATTGTTATGTTATTTATTACTGGTAATAAAGAAAAGAAATGCGACTTCGTAACCTTTAAAAATAACATCTTTTAAATGAAAAATTAGTACCATAAAGTTTCTGAACAAAATATACATGATCATGATTTACATATTCTTGGTGCCTAATGATGTAACTCTCCGTATTTAACTTTCCAAATTCTGGTATTCGTTTTTTAGCATTTTCTGAATCTAGAAATAAAACGCTAAAAAAGTTTATTTCCATTTTTGCATTGGAAATCGGCATTATATGCACGTTATGCATGTATATATATGCGAGGTTGACTTTTTAACAACATTTTGTAACCTTTTCTTCTTTCGTTGTTTCTTCTTGGTGAGTGAGGGACCAAAGCCAATGAAGGGCATCTTCTACTTCACACTCACTTGTTCAGATTTGCGATGATCGCGTTGCTTTGGAAGTCCTCTAGGTTTGTGGTATTGTTTCATATTTGGCTCGTTTAACAGGCATATGATTGCCTATCGTAATCACTTTTGTTTGAAATTAGGTTAATATGGGTTGTTCCCTATAATGTCCACCTACTAAGTTAAGCTAGTTAGTAGCTTTTTAGCGTGTGAACAAGTTAACGCTTTCATAGTTTCCACATATAGTGATCGTTTTTTCTTTTGTATTAATTATCCATTAGAGCATCTCCATTAAAGCATTTTTAAGGTTTTCTTTAATTCATATACAGGAATCCCTCTATTGCTAACCAAACACGCAATCCATGGGATTTGAAACGCACTGAAAACCAAAACTTTGTTATGGTTAGCAGATACACTAAATTTATAGGTGTCGATATTCTTTGTCGACCACATAGTTCTCGCTTCCGCAAGTGGTTAATTAGCAATGTATACGTATACGTATAAAGATGCTACCAGTTTCAAGATTATGTTATATTTTTATCTTAAAACCTAACATTGACATTCACACAAAGATGTAGATTTACGAAACACCTGTGCTTTTTGGCATCAATCATCGTCCATCTCACAAAAAACCTCTAAAAACATGTACTCTCTTAGCACAGAGAAGCATCAACTGGATTGGGAACAAGCGGATGCTCGAACCCTTTATCTTTTATCCACAAAATCTCTTCAGTTGACTCATAAGTTTTTTAAAAAGTGCGAGATGAGTATTTAAAAAAAGAAACAAATTTTTTTTTTCTAAAAAAAAAAAAAAAACAACCGATTCGGGACCGGTTATGGATAGACCGGCATATTAAATGCACCCGGTCATACCCGGTGCCTTTAAAATAGCACACTAATTGCAAAAGGCATTTAATGCATCGAGAGGGTAGTTCCGAGGGTGGAAAAAAAGGAAAACTTTATTTAAAAATTTTTAGAAAAAAAGGGAAAAAAAACTGCGACCCCGCGCCCCGTTGCGGGAAGGTGCGATTAGCGGAGCACGAGTGTTTATGAGAAAAACTAAAAGTTTTAGCCAGGTTTTTGAGGAAGTCTAAAAGTTATATCATAAAAAAACAGACGAATGTAACCGATGCTCCGACAGTGGCGTGAGAGGTTTTTCCAAGAAAAAAAAAATTTAGTTAAAAAAATTTTTTTAGAAAAAAAAAAAAACGGACGATAGCGGAGCGCGAGGTGAGTGAAACTTAAAGGTTTATTCATAAAAAAACAGAAAGATGACTCAAACAGCGCGAGAGGGTATTCCGAGGAAAAAAAAAGAAAGTTTTATTTTAAAAAGTTTATTGAGAAAAAAAAAAGGTTAATAAAAAAGTTCAAAAAAAAATTCAATGTAGAAGAAAGAAAAAAAAAAGCCTCAGTTAAATGTCGGTCAAAAAAATTAAGATGCAACTGCGGTTCCTTTGGGTCGGGTCGTCTGCCTTTTTTAAAATATATATAATCCCGTCTATTAGCTAACCAAAACACCGCAATCCATGGATTTGAACGCACTAAAAACCCAAAACTTTTGTTATGGTTAGCATATACTCTAAATTTATAGGTGTCGATATTCTTTGTCGACCACATAGTTCTCGCTTCCGCAAGTGGTTAATTAGCAATGTATATGTTAGTACAAAATTCGTGTTGGGCTTGGTAGAGTGTCTCAAGTCTCTTGTCGGTCAGGGAGCCTTCAGTTGACTTGGATGCTGGATCCTTGTACTATGACAAGAGAAAGTAATGATTTTCTGCAGCAATAAAAGGTAAACCTTTTAGCCTGTACCGTGGGGACGGACCTCACGATTAGACTCCGGCGTGAGAGTAAGTATTCATATTGACAGAGTAAGTGTCACTAGAATAAATAATTGTTTACCATTTTTGGGTAGTGTTTGTGACCCATAATTTATATGTGTCTAGTACTTAAGATGGTTTCTAGTATTTTGGTTACTTTATTAGTGGCCGGAGTGGGGTCCCTTGTCGTGCAAGGGTACCACGGCAATCGTTTTGAACGGACTCAGATGTTCTGCGTACGGATCATCATTAGTTGGATTTTCGCACGGATCGTCTACAAGTGAATCCTGCGGACGGATTCGTTTTAGTTTCCCGGCGCCGAACCCACGCGAGTTTTTGGGCGTGTCACCATGCCTGTTCAGTGTTATAGGTTGTTAGCCATAAATCCCAAGTGATAATGTTGCCCAAACCCAGAGGGCTTGTATACTCCATAATACGTCATCAAGTCCCCCCAGTCTAGTATGATATTGCCCGTGGGTTATTTCCTGCGTGCGGTGATCAGTGCTAGACTTCTACTTTATATCCTCCTTGCGTTCTGTTTTTGTGTTGTACGTCTTCTGAGTTGGTGACGCTTCAATTACGTGGAGCGTTGCTGTCCTTGTATATCTCACTTCGAGGTTTTGACGCGCGTACTTGATTTGGTCGCTGTCGTGGCGTGGGAGATTCATATTGCGTTTTATACGCGTATGTATAGTGACGGATTGTTTTCATTTGCGAAACGTTCCCTATCGGCTCCTTCTTGTCTCTCGAAGCCTCCGGATTCTATTAAGAACTGGGCGGACCATTTTTTCTGGGTTGATTCCCGAGTGTTTCCTATCTCCGTTCCTTTGTATACTGGGGGTGTGTTGGAGAAGGATCCGGCTCCCCATCTTACTGCTTCATCAATAACAAGCTGTTCATCCTTTCTTCAACAAAGCTCCTTTCGCGGTATCCGAATGCTCTTAGCTCTGTGGGTTTACAGTCTACTATCCCGTTTGGTGAAAAATACTATCCAGCTTTTGAGGGGCCAAAAGAACGGGTGGTGTGTAAGTACTTAGCCTTTGTGAGGAATGTTTTTCTTTATATTTTATTGTGTAATGTGTTTAAGTCTTTTTGGTATTTATTTTGCAATATGGGGTGCTTGACTATACAGGAGCCGCTGACCATCGGAAGGTACAGATCTATAGAAGTTAAAAAGGGGAGAGCAGTGACTTTGTTTGATAGTAGAGAAACATTGTTAGTCGTTTCCCCTAAATGCACCCTGCACTGCGGTCACAATCAAGCGAGCGTAGGGGCTTCTGGCTCTGGACTGGTGCTGTAGGTTTCTGTTTCGTCTGCGGAAGGAAAATGTTGTTAAGAGAACGTCATTCGGGAGGGTGTTTTCTTGAATCCACAGACACCGGAATTGATTGACTGTGGCTGAAAACATATGAGTGCTCAGGAGGCGCGGAGAAGGCAAGAGAAAGAAGTGTTAAAGCGGAAGCGACCCTCTCCTGCTAAAAGATAGAGGTACAATCCATCTAAGCCCTGGCTTCTTGGACAGTGGAATTCCGCTTGCTAGTCTGAGGCAGTCCCTCCCGGAAGGCTCCCTTACATTAGGGGCTTCTTCTCCAGCGGACATCCCCACCCATGTTACCGTGCCGAGGTATATTTCTTGGCTTGCCAGAGTTTCTTTTGATGTTTTTCTCTCTGTACCTGTACTTAAACATTATTCCTTTTTGCTAGTTCCTAGCGCTGCGGAATGGCCCCTGTACACTGCTGCTGATATGTGACTTCTAGCCGAGCAAGACGCTTGTTTTACCCACGTCGGGCTGGGCGGGTCTTCTCACAGGAGACGTCGAGGAGTCAGACTGACACGTTTTCTACGAGACGGCCGTCTAGCAATTCTGAAGATGCCAATGCTTTGGTATATATCCTCGCTGGAACATAACCAACGTCTCTTTGCTAGGATGATGTTGAGCTGCTTTACTGAGTCGAACGTTTTGGATAAGTCGTCGCTCGCCCCTGCTTTTTCTCACACACTTCGCAATATGGATTAGGATCTAATTTTGTTTTGGCGGAGTTGTAAGTGGGAGCCGGCGTGCTATAGATATGTCTTGGGTTCAGAGGTGAGGTCCTGTGCTGAACAAGAGCAGAACTGTAAAGGATGAAGCTTCTAGGTAAGTAATTATGGCTCGGGGGTTCTTCTAGGGAAAAGAGCTGAGATTGCTAGGCTGAATTCGTAGCTGTAGGAGAAGGAGTACTGGAGTCCGCGTGAGGTTCGTCGCTCTGTGATCAGGTTTCCGTTGTGGCTGCGGATAGATCCCGTTTTGAGCGCAGGAGGTGTCGGTCTCTTAAAGAATGTTTGTTATCACAGAAGGATACTGACATCTTCCCTCCTTGATTTCGTGCTTCATATCTCAAGTCCGCCCTTGATGACTCTCAAGCTGCCTGTGGTGAGGCCCGAACTTTTGATTTTCTTCCTTGTGCAACCGAAAGAGAAGGACTTGCCTCTGAGGTATTGACTTTATTCCGCTCGTTCTTGTTACGGGGTTTTATAATTTTAACAAACTTCTATATCCCTTGCAGAGTTTACCACTCTTCATATCTGCTTTCATGACTTAAAGAAAAAATGGAAGCTCAGCAGGAAAACATGCTCAATATATTGTACTAAACGTGTGGCCGAACTTGAGGCACACGTTAGTGGGATGTGTCCGATTCGCCTGGAAGGGGAGTTTTTAACCCTGCCTACCTGACCACTCTGGCGGGCGAAGCTGGTTGTTGAACAGGCATATTCGGGATGAGCTTGCGTATTGTCAAATTTTTGAAGTCCCCGAGTAACCAAGAATTTTGGGTCATAGGTTTAGGCCGGGCCGTGATTAATAGGAATGCAGAAGGTTTGGCGGGCCGATATGAGTTGGAATTGCTGGACCTCCACTTTCCGCATCGAGGCATATAATCCCTGAGACTTCTAAGAACAATATCTTACGCGTAAGAGGCCCATGAATATGGATTTTCCCGTTTCGTATCGTTTGTTGAAGTCTAAGAAAGATGCTGGGATGGATGAGGTCTTAGATTGTTGAAGTCTAAAGACAGGAGTACTCGAGTTTTATACGACTAGCTAGGGTGGTCAACAACACATGCAAGTGGCCTTTTTTGGTTAGACTGTGATCTATTGTACTGAAAAGATTGTTTAGCAACGTTAGTACAAATTTCTCCGTTTTGGCATGAAAGAGGTGTGTCTCAATCTCTGTCGTCGGGCCTTCCAGTTGACTTGGATCTGGATCTTTTACTAAGCAAGAGAAGTGTATGATTTTCTGCACAAGTTAAAGGTAAACCGTTACCATTACAGTATGAGACTGGACCCCGACGATTATACAGAGTTTAAGCGTTTCCGGCGTCGAGAGTGAGGAGTATTCATTCATTTCAGATATGTGTCCAGATAGAATAAGACAATATTTGTACCTTTTGGGATGTATTGTGACCACTTATATAATAGTGTGAATACTACTAAGGGTTATTCTCCCGGTGCTAAGGGCGTTTAAGTACCTCTTACGCACCTGAGCTGATATTGAGGATTGCTCGAATGCGTCCTTTATTATACGGGATAATATTTTAGCGGAAGCATTGCTCCTATCACATGCAATGTAGACATATACCGCATAACTTTGCAAAGTAAAGATAAATAAAACGGTTTAAAACTTGTGGGGTAGCTAATCCCCACTTTTCATAAAATTCAAAATTTACAACATGCAAGTAGATAAACATTGCCCCCGCCGAGCACATAATGTGCCAGGCTAATTCTTACACTTCATGTAATAAAACATTTTTTGAGATACAAATGTTCCATGTCCTCGCAATTTCATTTAGTTAGGCGTCTTTGAGTTGTAAGCTCCCTTTCTAAGCGATTCTTTCTTTAACTTCGAATGGTCCTTCCCACTTGTCACAAGTTTGCCTTCGCCTTAGCATGACATGCTATCATGCTGCGGTAGACCATATCACACCGCTTGAAAACTTGTTCCGCGGACGTCTTGGAATTGTAAATATTTTTCCATCCTTTTTCTTGCTATTGCTCATGGTATTGCTGCTTGCTCCCTATTTTTTCTCTATTAGTCCAAATTGATTCCCTCCCTAGTAGCTTCGTGTGTTTTAGCTTGATCTATCTCTGCGGTTCGAAGTGTTGGCGATTCCTATTTCTTCTGTGATGACATTCTTTCTGCCGTATGTCAATGAGAAAGGTTGTATTCCCCGTTACTCAGCATGATCATTGTACGTAAAGCCCATAGGACATGCGAAGTTCTTCTATCCAATCCCTGGCTTCCTTTCATCAATCATTTGGTGCTTTATATCCTTCTCTTAAACTTCTATTTGCATCTATTCAACTAGACCATATTGCTTGTCAGGATGTTTCAACGGAGGCGAAGCTTTGTGGCGAATCACAGTTTCCACACCAATACATTTGAATGGATTGTCGACGAAGACCTTCTTTTCCATTGTCTGATATTATCTCCCCCCCTGTAAGGCCGAATGCGGCAGACAAATGTTGTCCCCATATGAACTTCCTTCACTGACAACAATGGTCCTTTATCCGAGAAAGGTCCGCTATGTCTATCTCCCATTTATAAAAATGGCCATGGAACGTTGATGGGGGACAAGTTCCTGCTGCGGAGTTTTCTTGGGATAGGTGGTGACGGTTGATATTTGAGCGTCATTTGCATTCCTATCAATTCCTTGCATCCATATGCATTATCTCCCATAGTAGATCCTGTTTGGATTACTGTTGGCGACTACAGACTAGGTCCCTAATGTATGCTTGCAGCCACCCTCATGTATTTCTGCTTACAGACATAGTTCGCATGAATGTGGACGTCACCGAAGCCATGGTCTTAAAAAGATTTCTTGTATAGGGTTCCATTAATCATGGATACTTGAGCTGCTTTCCGCCGTACGCCTGGCCTTCTTTTTAATCCTCCGGAAAGAATTTCTTTTGCCAGTTACTCTTTATGGTGTCTTCCATGTATTGGCCTTCTTCTTCTACTATGTCGAGATTTCCTCTCATTTAGTGGACTTTTCTTCAATACATCCACGAGCACCTGATTGTGTAAGATGCACAGAGCTGTGTACGTGATCTTACTCAGGGGCGTCTGCTTCTTGTTTTCCACTTTGCGGTATTGATTTACTGGAAATACCTTAAGACACTTGCCATTGTTTTTTTCACTTTTGTTTATAGTACTGGACATGCCTGACGCTTTGGTGATATACTGCCTTAACTTGATTGGCCACAAGTCTTTAGTCAACATTTGCTTGGCATGTTTCTTTAACCATTTTTATCTGCTATCCGAGACCGTCTATTAGTGCTTGCTTATTCGATTCATTGTTAGTGGGCCTCGAATCTAAACCACATGGCATAAGTAAATTCTTGCTCTCTTCCGTAGATTTGTTAGTAACAGACCTGCCCCGGACCGACTACGGGCAGGACAAGCCGTCTGTGAACAATTGTCCACGGCTCGTTAGCACCACTGGTTCTGTCCGATAAATGTTCGATACCGAAGACTCTCTTCCGGTCGGTTCCAACAATAAAATCCACCAATATTTGGCCTTTGATTGCGGTCCTTTGTCCTGTAATTTGATTTCATAAACTTCTTAGCTCGAACATTCCATCGCGATCGCTCGCGAAGAGAGAGACCAGATATTTTCCTGCACTTGAACAACATTTGCTTTATAATCGGTTAATTGTTATTACAATCGACCCGTTGTGCTTATGGAGAAGATTCTTTTCAATCGGTTAGCATCAGCTGAGCAAGGCTAAACAACAACTTTTTCCCAAGGGTATAGTTGACTTCCCGGGTCTCGTAGAGTTCGGCTTACGAAATATACTGGTATAAGGTGCCTGCCTTTCACTGTTCCGTTATTAAGACCTGCACTAAGTATAATTACTCCCCCCGCTTTCTTTTGGCTGCAATGCCCAAGGTATATGATTAACTCTCACAGTTCCCTTGGAAGCGGTAAGTGTTGTGGCGAAGTTTTCTGCAATAACAGTTTTTTCATTTGTTGAAGGCCTCTTCGGGCCATCTGGTGGTCCATTGCAAATCGCTCTTTTTTTGCAATTTTTCAAGGTTTTGAAAAAAGGTAACGATTTTTTCTGCTGATTTTGACAAGGAATCAATTTAAACATGCTAATATTCCTTAGCTTCTGCACTAACCTTGTGCATCTCGGAGGATAGGTTAAGCTGAGGACCTAGCGTCGGCTTTATCCACATGCTCCAACCCTTGGTGCTTACTTGTAGCCTAAAAACTTTCCTTCCTTTGCATTCGCTAAATGCACTTCTTGGGGTTCAATTTCAAGTTTAAATCTGTCGAAGGGTTATTGAATTTGTTTCTGTTTTATGTCCTCGGATGATTTTCTCTTCCGGTGCGGCTACTTATAACCAGGTTCATCGACAATACCTCCAGGTTATGCGTCCAAAATTGCCTGTTGAATGCTTATCCACAATCTTTGATATTTGTGACCCGAATTTTTTAGACCGAAATACGCATTTTTAGAATAGTCAAAATAATCCTTGGCTTGTTAAGAACTACTGATTTTTCTTCATCCTATTTGTCCATCTAATTGGAGTGACCCCTGTATGCATCCAGAAACATTTGAAAGAATAACCCGCAGAGGGACTCCACCTCCAGTCTATTTCTGGTAATGGTATAACATCTTGGGGCAATGCGTTGTTAAATCATGTTGAAGTCACACATGATCGCCAAGTTCCTGTATCATTTGACCATGTAACCGGATTAAGAGAGCCTGCTGTGATATGACCGTCCTTCAATTAATCCACGTCCACTAATTTTTCCACTTCTTCTTGGTTTGCCTTATTTTCGATTTCCGGTGCCTTGTCCTCTTTTCTTTTGCCTAAGCCAGCCGATATCCCTCCCGGAGTATACAAGCGTTGTTCCGCGATGTTTCGTGGCACTGCCGTTATAGTCAGCTGGTTTCCATGCGAAAATAGTCCAAGTTTGCGTTATGAACAAGGGAAACATAAGTTTCTTTGCGTCCTTTTTCTGTTAAATGTTGATCCGATGGCAACTGTCTGTTCAGGGAACTCCGGTGAAAGCTAATATTTATTTTTTCTCCAGTACTAGTGTTATGCGGGAGTCCGTGGATGGTTAGGTCCGGAGATCATAGCTCCATTCCATAGGAATGACTCTACTTACTGTTGTAGCTTACCCAGTGCCTGCCTCAACGGAAATTTGTAACATTCCGTGCGCTGTTGAACGGTACGTGCGCAGATTTTCCTTATGCCTGGCCTGCCAAGAATAATAGCCCTGGTGTTGGGACGGGTGGACCTGATAACCATGGAAATTCATCGCATGCGTTAGGTTGAGAATTGCACTTCATTGCCTATTTATACTAGCAAGGCTATCAGGCCTATTGGGCGCAATGGTCTCTCTCCCCTGAATCCGATAAGGATGATTGGTGGCCCACGGAAACCATCCGATCCCTATCTCCTTGTGGGAGGCTTTATAAGCAGATTTTCATAACAAGACTTCTGATGATGCTTCCGCCTCAACCTTATACCCATGCAACAAATATGTCCGCCCATATTTTTTTCAGACTCGTCGATTGACGCATTGTGCCCGTCGTGTCGCCCTATCTTCTTCCATATGGGTGGAAAAGACATTGCTGCGTCCGGAGAGAAGCTTTGGGTAATCCTAGGTGGTTTGGACACTCTTTCCCCAAGTTGGATCATTAGTAAAGTTCAAGTGTTTATCCTATCTCCGGTATGCTTCCCCTTTTTTTCGGTGCTTTCGGCTTGTCGTTCTGTTTTAATTCCTTGATGAGTTGCGATGACAAGACAGTTTCCGGCCTTGATCATATCATCTATTTGCTTTTCCTCAGCTGCAATGCCTCGTGGCTGTGCTGTGTCCCGGAATCCGAATGAAATTCGCATTACTTGTTCTTACGTCTCTTTTTTTCCACAGGAGTTACAATTGGGGGTGGGGCTTTGAACTTTCCTTTTTCCAGTGCAAAAAATTTTCTTTTGGAGTTTTGGTGATGAAGTAGAATCAATCCGGCTTACGATCCGTTCTTTGTTTAATTTTGAAGCCTTTTATTTGAAAGTTCGGCTGATCCCTCCCTTTTGACGTATTCCATATGAAGGTGTGTTTCTTTTGCCGGTGACTTGAAGTGCTTCAACTTCCCTTGTAAGGACAGATGGTATTCTTCTATAGCAATTTCGTCATAATCTCGAATTCTTTCATATAGAACGCTTTATTTTAATCCAGGGTGGGTATTCATGCATAAATTCGGAGATTCTCATGCATGGTGTCCTCCGGAGCTCCTTCTACGTCCATGACTTCTGCCTTATATCTTTCCATGAAGTCTTCCATAGATTCTCCATCTCTTTGCTTGATGTGATGTATCTCCACCGGATCCTTGATATGCTTTGTTTGCTGAAATGTAAATTATTTCTCCGAACCGCTGTCTTAGATCTTCATGCTGCGAGCGAGCGCGCAATCGACTCTTTTGTACTTGTGTCAACCAAACTCAGGCATTTCCCGTAGGGTTGAGTTGAACAAGATATGACACCATGTAGCATTAGCCCAACCTTCAATTTTTGTGGCTGATTTGAAATAACTTAAGTTATCTGCTCCGTATCCCTGCTTCCATCTTATTTTTGACAGTTGACTGGTGCATTCCTAGTCACTCGGAGACTATAATAAAAAATGCCGATCCGAGGTGTGAAGGGGTTATTTCTTTCCTCTCATGGTCCAAGGATGTGTGATAGATCCTTACCTCCATAAAGTTGTTCTGATCTCTGTCTTCTTGATTGGTACTTCCAGGACCCCCATATGCACTGTCCTCTAAGCTGTTCTGAGTATTGGTCTAGTCGTACGAGATGGGTGGTTCGCTTTTGTGACTTGCCTTCTTGTTCCAACTTCATTCTTTTGCTTGGGGACTTCGCCGACGTACTATTCCCAAAAAAAAAAAACCCCCCGTGGGGCGGATGTATCTGGCTCCTTTCGTCCCAACCTATTAAACACGCATCCTACTTTCCGCTTTTGCAGGGGCTGCGGTGTGAAGGGGATCTATTCTGGAGGGGGGGGGGGGGGGGGGGGGGGGGGTTGAAAGGGGGTGTTTTAAAAATACAACTGGGGGGGTTTGACATACACTGGCGTGCGGTGATGGCTTTCGGGAATACCTGCTCCCTTGTCCTTCTTCTAGGTTTTGTTTCGGGCGGTTGGTGACTTTGGATTCAATAGTACATTCTTCAACGACTTCCTTATCTTAATTTCGACTCTTCGCCTTAGATCATCGTGCTTTTACCGTGTTGAGTTTGTAGCAGAAGCTGCGACGAGAGAGTACTTTTGCATCATTTCAGCAATGAGCGGCAAAAGTTGATAATAATTTTTGTTCGTGCGCGCCGAGAGAGCGCCAGCGCGAGAATCTCGTCACATAGGTTCCTCGACAGCCACTGGGGACATTCCTCCCCCTGTGTATCCTCACGTGGACGGTGGGATTGTTGTGTGATTTTGTTCGTGGTGCTGCATGGTGATTTTTTTAAGGAAAACGTGGTTAGCGTAAGCGTCCCCACGGTGGCGCCACTTTGTTGAGTACAAAATTTGTGTTGGGCTTGGTAATTGTCATGAAGTCTTCTTGTCCGGGGTCGGGCCTTCAAGTGACTTGGATGGCTGGATCTTGTATCTAGAGCAAGAGAATGATGATTTCTCACAATTAAAGTTAAACCTGTTAGCCATACAACCGTGGGGACGGACCCCGCGATTAGACCCGGCGTGAGATGTAAGTATTCATAATATGTCTCAGAGTAATGTTTCAGCTAGAATAATAATAAATTGGTGTGTCTTTTAGGGATGTATTGTGGACCCTTATTTAGTAGGGTGTCTAGTACTAGGGATTTCCTTAGTATTTCGCGGGTACTTTATGAGTGGCCGAAGTGGTCCCATGTACGGGCAAATGGGTCCGCGGCAATCGTTTTGTAACGACTCAGATGTTTCTGCGACGATCGTACTTATAGGTGGATCCGCTGGACGGATCGCCAACAAGTAGGAATTTCCGCGGTACGGATCGTCTACAATTGAACCGCGGACGGATCGTCTTACAATTGAAATCCGCGTACGAGACGATTTAGGTTCGGGGCCGAAGCCCATGCGAGTTTGGGCTTTACCATGCCATGTTATTGATAGGTTTAGCCATAAAGCCCAAGTGATAATGTGGCCCAAGCCCAGAGGCTTGGTATACCCATTATACGTCATCAGTATATGTATACGAGTGTTAACTTACACAAAACAAACTGCGTTTATTTGCTAGTACAATCTATATTTGTATAATACATATAAAGATGCTACCAGTTTCAAGATTATGTTTTATTTTTATCTTAAAACCTAACATTGACATTCACACAAAGATGTAGATTGACGAAACACCCTGATCTCAGGTGCTTTTTGGCATCAATCATCGTCCATCTCACAAAAAACCTCTGAAAACATGTACTCTCTTAGCACAGAGAAGCATCAACTGGATTGGGAACAAGCGGATGCTCGAACCCTTTATCTTTTATCCACAAAATCTCTTCAGTTGACTCATAAGTTTTTTAAAGATGAATACCATCTCAGCCAAAGCCCTTTAGTCCTAACATTGACATAATTATGGTGCAAAAGAATGGTTCGCCTCTTAGAGCATCCACAATGGTAACTTGAGCAAAGACTTGACACTATTACAAAAAGCTATTTGAATGACTTTTTTGGGTAAAGGGTTTCTCGGGTAAATATATTACTCTAAAAAAATGATTCAGTACAAAAGATGTGGGTGAGTCCCACATCTTAGCCCGTTACATAGGCAAAAAAAGTGAACATAACAAGCACAACTACTCCATAGGAGGATACTACTAAAACAAGATTACAACTGACTCAACAAACATCAAAAAATCTATTTCTTCTTTCTGTCACGGATCGTGATATCAAGATCATCACAAATAGACTACAGGTGCTCGGACAAATCATGATTCTCGTAAAAAAGGAAAATTTTATTTTAGAAATTTTTTGAAAAAAAAGGGAAAAAAAACTGGCGACCGCGCGCCGTTGCGGGACGATTAGCGGAGCGCGAGGTTTGAGGAAACTTAAAGTTTTATTCATAAAAAAACAGACCGATGACTAAAAGAGTGCGAGAGGGTATTCCGAGAAAAAAAAAGGAAAATTTTATTTTAAAAATTTTTTTAGAAAAAAAAAGAACGGGACGATTAGCGGAGCGCGAGGTTTGAGGAAACTTAAAGGTTTATTCATAAAAAAACAGACCGATGACTCAAACAGCGCGAGAGGGTATTCCGAGAAAAAAAAAGTAAAGTTTTATTTTAAAAAGTTTTTGAGAAAAAAAAAGGTTAAAAAAAAGGTCAAAAAAAAAGTCAATGTAAAGAAAGAAAAAAAAAAGCCTCATTAAATGTCGGGTCAAAAAAATTAAATGCAACTCGGTTCCTTTTGGGTCGGGGCGTCTTTTGTATAATATATATAATCCCTCTATTGCTAACCAAACACGCAATCCATGGGATTTGAAACGCACTAAAAACCAAAACTTTGTTATGGTTAGCAGATACACTAAATTTATAGGTGTCGATATTCTTTGTCGACCACATAGTTCTCGCTTCCGCAAGTGGTTAATTAGCAATGTATATGTTAGTACAAAATTCGTGTTGGGCTTGGTAGAGTGTCTCAAGTCTCTTGTCGGGTCGGGCCTTCAAGTGACTTGGATGCTGGATCTTGTACTAGAGCAAGAGAAGTGATGATTTTCTGCACAATTAAAGGTAAACCGTTAGCCTTACCGTGGGGACGGACCTCACGATTAGACTCCGACGTGAGAGTAAGTATTCATTGTCAGAGAAGTTGTGCGGACGGATCGTCTTATAGGTGGATCCGCGAACGGATCATCTACAAGTGGATCCGCGGACGGATCATCTCTGTGGACGGATCGCTAGGTTCGGGGCCGAAGCCCACGCGAGTTTGGGCTTTACCATGGCCTGTTATTGATAGGTTTAGCCAAAAAGCCCAAGTGATAATGTGGCCCAAGCCCAGAGGCTTGGTATACCCATTATACGTCATCAAGTCCCCCCAGTCTAGTATGATATTGCCCGTGGGTTATTTCCTGCGTGCGGTGATCAATGCTTGACTTCTACTTTATATCCTCATTGTGTTCTGTTTTTGTGTTGTACGTCTTCTAAATTGGTGACGCTTCAATTACGTGGAGCGTTGCTGTCCTTTTACCTTCT